>NW_022046393.1:0-35646 GCF_001654015.2 Drosophila navojoa | reverse complement strand
ACAGCGTTGTGTCGCTGTCGCCGAGTGAGGTTCGGGAGTAGGCACAAAGAATAATGGAGAGACACAAGTTAGTTGCGTCTAGGATTCAAGTGCGAACGAAACTCGCTGCGCGAAACGATGACTGATACTATTACTGTTCCGACATATACATACATTTGTACATGTATATGTATGTATATACAACGTATGTATGTTTACAAACTTTCAAGAACATTGAATTAAAAATTATTACCCTTCATTTCAGATTGTAAAATACTTAACACCGCCGGGATTTGAACTCGGGGAAGTCTGCATGACGTGCATCGGCTTAGACAGCGGAGCTACCTCTGCACTGCTTGTAGGAAGAAGTAGCAAAAACACCAAACCAAAATGAAAGCAGTGGCAAAAACAACAAATACAATTCAAAGACAATGCAAACACAATTCAATAACACTTGTGACTTCCTGAAAATGCAATATATAATTCAGAATTTATAGAATATATTAATAAAATTAATCATTCACTCAGTGTTCATTTTTGCTTTTCACGTGAAACTCACTTTCGCAGACGCTTAAAGCAGGAATCCCTCAATACATTCAGAGCAAACAAAAACAACATTGCCAGCAAGTGAAACAAAAAATCGTTGCTGCTGAAGTTCTATGCAAAGCTGCGAGGATTTGGCGTTAAAAGCAAAAAGATTTTTTCGGCACGCCACCTAAGTTTTTGACTTTTTGAGCTTTTGCGGATGGACTTTTAAGCAAGTATTTTTGTATCCCATTACAATTTCAAATATTGAATAAAACAGACTGCCGCTAAAATGTACAAATTTTTGGAATTAGGTACATCGCACCAATGTTAATTTAGTACATTTGTCAAGCGATCTAAGTTTTAACATTTGATTAACAGCAGCGCGGTTCAAATAACGCCTGCAGATGCAGACGCTTTATATGAGAACATACATACAAGGCATGTTAGCACACGCAAAAAATTAGATATACATATAATAAATATAAATTTTCAATAAATAAATATCATAAATACATTGATTGATACGCAATATGCATTTAATATATTACAATTCTATACATTTTAGATCAACAATTTTTCATGCGACGCAATTGAGAGTGCTGCAATGTTTATGCGTAAGTTAACAGAGCAAAGATCGATAGGCGCCGATAAGTGCACTTTGTGTCAGAATTCAAATTAACGAAAATGAGCCAAGCGCCAATATTAGAATAATTAACTAGCGAATAAAAAAGTAGGTTAAATAAACATCAATACATATAAAAATAAAAGAAAACTGTGTAATATATTTCATATGTGAAAAATCAAAGTAAATATAAAAATAATAATAATAATATAAAAAAATGAATCTATGTTTATTACTATTGTGAATTATTATGAATTTTGTGTGTGTGTTTATTCTGAATGTGTGTGTTATCACAGATTTAAAGATAGTGAGCATCTTTGTAGTTGTCTCTAAACTCGAGCAGCTTATCGAGTGCCGTGTCGTACTCTTCCTTCTCGAAGCCCGACTGCGTGTAGCTGTGCAACTTGACCAACTGCACACGATGCGTTTGCCCATGCAGTGTGTCCAGATGCGCGCCCAGTTTGCTGGAGCTCTGCACAGCCGCTAGAGCTGGAGCACTGCGCACACGAATGTCCTTCTCCCGCTCCGCCTGGCCCAGCAACTTAAAGCCATCAGCTGCGATGCCTGCATCAAAGATTTCATAGGGAAATGGTAGCTTAGTGTTCAGTGGCAGCGGCATGGAGGCGGCATGCGTAACACTGCCATGATAGGCACACTGGTAGTACAACAGAAGCATCTGGGAGACACTCTCGCATTTGTAGGCCGCCATACGCAGTTGCGGACCGGCCTGGTCCACGGGTCGCTTGAGCCGTGAATGGGGTATTCCGCGAGCCACAATCGATTGTACAACATGCGAATCGCCCGGCTCACAGCCAGGCGTTAGCTGTGTCAGCAACGAGCTATTATTGCTGCCATCCAGGAAGTCAATCAGATCCTGCTCCTGCTCCATGCCCAATGGCAGCGATAGGCCCGCTGCCGTCATATTGCGATTAGCTGGGGTAACGCGCTCACAGAAGCGTAACAGCGATTCCGGCGTATTGCGCAGGCGATAGCCCATCGTCACCGTATCCAAGTAGGCAGCCAAAATAGCAGAGCTCTGGTACAGATTATCTGGCTGCCAGTGAAGACCAGGCATTCGTCTCGATTGCGAAGTCGTATTACGCCAAATGGTCTCCAGCGTGGAAAGCGGCGTAAACATAGTTGCCTGCTCACTGAGATGATAATAGCTGAGCACGCTATTCACCACACGGATGCTGTGTGCCGTGCGCGGATCTGTAATGGGCAAACGAATAATTAACACGGGAAAGTCTGGACAGCTCTGAACAAGCAACGCACCTGCTTGGGCATAGGAAATGTTACGTGGATAATGTAATGGCAGTACATAGCTGGCCCGACTATATTCATCATTCAAGTGCTCCAGACACTTGGTGGCCAAGCCGCTGAAGCCATCGTCAATGTCGAAGAGCAACTGAAAGCCCTGCAATGCATCGCATTCCTCCGCATACATGCGAATACGATCGCAGAAATCGTCGTTGAAGGCCACCGATTGCCACAGCTCGACGCCAGCCACCTGGGTGCCCAGCACCTGAACATCCGTCTGACGCTGCATGCCCCGGAGCACATTCAGTGAGCGCGGATGATAGCGTGCATACAGATAGTCCGCCCAGCTGCTGCACGTGTCAGCCAATTTGTAATCCTTATTTTCGGTGTCCACGGTACCCTTTACCAAATCCAATTGGTATTCGGAGAGCTCGACTGGTGGCTGCGTGCGTACATCCAGACCGCCGGGCGTCAGCATCTGACTCTGTTCAACTAAATCTTTGGCTTTCTGTAGCTCATCTGTGTTCTGTTCGTTCGTCACTGGCAAAAAGTTGCCATACAATTCACCAACAACTGGCAAATGTCGCAATGTGCCTAGTAAATCAACCGATAGCAATCGTGGCGTATATGTCGTTTGTTTCTGATCATTGAGACCCTCTCTATAGAGGATGTCATTCTCAGGTAGCTGCTCCTCCGCTATATTGCCCTCGCGATCATAAACAAAGTTTGCCTCCTACAAGATATGCAAAGGTTGACCAGCTGTTTGCAATTCGTGTTGGTCGCTCACCTGCTGGTTCCAGAAATGTGCACCCACATAATTGGAATATGTGCCGAACTGAAAGGTCAGTATCTCACGGGTCTGCTGCATTTTTTAAGTTTTATTTTCTAGAGAATAAAATGACAAATAGCAAATGAACGCGCGCAGAAAGCTGCTCTACAGAGCTGTAATGTTATCGATATGTGGCAATTTTATCGATGTAAACGCATTCACACGTAAATGTCACCCACACAGCTGATATTGTTTCCAAATTATAGAAAGAAAAACAAACGTGCATATTACTGTATGTAACTATTGTATACCCGGTGTTGCATTTATTTTATATTTTTCACATCTGATTTATTAATATTTTCAGTCTGATTTACTATTCGTACCTATTAAAAGAAAATAAATAAACTGATATTTATCATGAATTGAGAGCGTCAGATAAATAGCAATTCCAAATCAGAGCCACTATCTGGACATAAATCACTTGGTACTGAGATGGCACAACAATGAAATTAATTGTTTGCGCCAATGGCCACAACAAAAAACTATTCTTCATTATCGTGAAATAGTTCTGGCGGACGTGTTGCACAATATCCTCATGTTTCTCGCCATTCACAAACGGAACCAAATATGAAAGCAGCAATGTGAATGGAGGCGCAAATAGGCACTGATCTAACAGCATCTTCTTAAAGCCCCGCTTTATCGGCGTCTGCTCTTTGGATACCAACCTATCCAAGGTGCTATACCATTTGCGTAAAGCGGGTCCAACAACTATCAGACCCACAGCACTGAAACGTGCCGTCCGTGAGATATTCCAGGCACTAAACTCTTTCTTTTCGATAAAGAACTGAGCGATCATATCACCGGCACCCATGAGAAGGGCCACATTGACGCCCTCGCGTAAATAGCCAAATCTGCTCATAATTTTGAATCTATAAAAAAAAGGAGTTAGCGAAAAAAATATGGTAAAAGATCGCATTTCATACATACAAACTGTGAATGAAATTTGATGCCAATAACTTAATTTGGTATTTTTCTATTGTGTTTTGATGCTAAGCATGTTACCAGAATTTATAACGATTTGTTTGGTTAGCTTTTAGTTCTCATTAAAATCCGATATTAATCGCGACATATACGATCCACAATCGATAGGAATCGTCTGCTTCTTTCTATAAAACTATTCACAACGAAGAACACAAAAACTGCGCAGATTTTAAATAAAAAATATTTATATACATTATGCATATATACGAGTGTCTAAAATTTAAATTAATACACTTCCACCCTTTTCGCACTTTCCTGAATTGTACTTTCAATGCTGTCCAATCTCTTCTTTTTACTGGGCCTCTCCACAATGGTAATTTGCAATTTCTTCTTTTTACTGGGCTTCTCCGCATTGTCTTCCGAATTAATTTCCAATTTATTCTTTTTACTAGGCTTCTCTGCATTGTCTTCGGAGTCATTTTCCAATTTATGCTTTTTACTTGGTTTCTTCACATTGTTGTCTTCAGAGTCATTTTCCAACTTCTTACTGGGGTTCTCCGTATTGTTGTCCTCTAAGCTAAGATCTACATTGTTTTTGCTGGATTTCTTTTTTTTGACAGGATGCTCCTCCTCGTTCTCCTGTATAATCGTTGTCTCTCCATCGCTCGAGTCCAACAAATCCACATAGTTGGGATGCTCGCTTTTCTCCAAAAATTTAGGAGCTACGCCTGTTAGAACCGATTGACGTACATCGTGTTCTTTCTGTTTCAGCGTCTGGGTGCTGGCCAAAAGCTTCTGACGTATTTTATAGAAGTTACCAGTGGAACTCAGTTGCTTTGTCGCTTCGGCACACATTTTCTGCGCATTGAGTAGCCTTTTGGCTGTCTTCTTGTCGACATCAACGCGCATCTTGTAGTCACGCCCAAAGAACGGATGACGAACCGGCAATCTGAACTTTTGCGGTCCAACCGTCTTTGGAGACGCATTCGTCTCTCCATTGTCAAGCGCATCTGGCGTTTCCATGTTAAGACGTTTACTGACGACCATATGGCCGGCCACTGGTATCGAACGTACTGCATATTTGCCCTTGCTGTTCACATAGCCAATGGAGCGAGTCAATGGCCGCTCATAGTCTGTGCTCCTCACCTGAATGTCACCCACAAATCGCCGACCGGGCAGCTTAATCCGCTTGCCGACCAATGAACTTATACTGATTCCTCTGGGGCACTGCACGATCCATGCATCATGTGTGTCTGAATCAAAGTTTTGTATTTCTTCATGGCATTCATTTGAAAGCTTATTTGGATCAATTGCTACATAATCATTCTCCTCCAAGAATTCACTCTTGCATTGCTTGTGAAATTGTCGTACTACTCTCTTTTCCTCCTTCACCACGCCATTTTGCAAAGTCAACTGTTTTATCTGTTGGAGTATTTAACCTGGATGAGTATAACTATTTTAGTTTGTATTATTTACATACTCTTTTTTTATCGTCACGTTCTCTTGGACTGTCCATCTTTCATAAACAACTTGCTGGAGTGCAAAGCAGTACTGCACGTGGGCTATCTGCATTAGTGTTGAGCAACGCTAAATACAGCGATATTTACCGATAAGCAGAACATATGTGGGATATTCCTTACCCGCGATAATCAAAACGAAAAACCAGCGGGCTTCGCTTATCGAAATTAGCAACAAAAAACGAATATTGGTATCATAGATTCGCTTGATTCGTCCATCACCTATTCTTGTTCAATGAAAAACAATTGCCAAATATATTTGCTGAACTGAGTAAATTGCTGTTTAGTGGTGTGTGCTAAGCATTTTGTTAATAATCAACATAGTTGGTTTGCAGGCAGACATCAGCTGTTATTTGTGTATTATTTAGTCGTATTGATATGATTGTTAAAATAAAAAATGGAATAGCAAAATATACGAATTTATTACCTTCACTCTGCCCAATTGCCATTAACAAAATCAGCTGATAAAATCTTATATGCAGATTTTTCGCCAGCATCAATTATCGTTATCGCCAATCGAAATTGTTAGTTTCGCAAGCCGGCAACGGAAGATATTTGCCGCGTTTTATGCATAAGTTTTAGTTTATTGTGAATAGATAAGCAAGCAAAGCACTAACACAAAATGGATGGTAAGTAGAGTATACTCGAACTATAATATGCATGTGAATATTAATTCAAATGATTGCGTTTAGGACCTGTGCTTGAGGACATGTGGACGCCTTACAAGCGTCTGTATGATATATGCCAAATGGCCATAAGGAATCCGACTGAGGTCACCGGCGAATTTGAGCTCAGTCTCAAAAAGTACAAACAGAACTTTACAAACTTCCTACGCAATCCGGTAAGTGGTGCAACCGAAAAAAAAAGCAAGGAGACCTAACCTAAAGCGTCTTCTCGCATCCTCCTCCTCAACCACGGACCCAATGTAGCCGAAAAGCGAGAAGAGCCGCACACATTTGCGCAACGCCATGCTGGAGGGCGTCATGCTAGCGGGACAGACGCGCAAAGTGGAAATTTCTCAGGATATCATTGATGAAGCAATTATAATTTCGGATATGTTCGATCTGGATGAGATCTTCGCATTGGAATTGCTCTGCACCGCCCAGCGCCAGCAAGTGCATCATCCGGGCTTGCCGCGCGGCCTTGTTGCCGTATTGCTCTACTATGATGGCCGCAAAGCAATTACCTGTACGCTGCGCGACATGTTTCAGGCCATCAGCGGCGTCTCCTGGAGCACCGAGCTGCCCAGAGAGGTAATTAGTAATGCAGACATCTTAAATATTCGATGTTAACATATATATAAATCCCCTTTGCAGATGACCGCCTTGATCAACAATTATTGCCAGAATCTCGTCGAAGATTCCAATATACTGGGACGCCTGCTGGAGCTGCTCATTGAAATGGACATTGAAAAGGAGGTAAAGTGCACATCTAACTGAAGCACAGTAACTGAAGCTCAACTGAAATATATATTCTCTATGTAGATTAATTTGCTGACCAAGAATCGCGCCTTCGGCTCGAAGAGACACCAGAATCAGGTGCTTGGCCTCTATCAGGATATACGCAAAGCCCTATCCATGGCTCTCTTCAATTGGTCCGCTCAACGTGGCCTGCCCAAAAACATTGCCATACGTCTGCTGCAGCATTTGGCCAATACAAAGTCCGCCGATCCCGATGGCAACTTGGAAGATGTGACGCTAATAATGCTAATGGCCCTGATGTATGCCTACGATACGTCCGTGTTGCTGTTAACCGAATGCAATAGTCCGCATACAGCAAAGCTGCCCATTTTAAGTGATCCGGAGTACGCCAAGTGTTTCATTGATGCAATCTATGCCCAAAGTACCTGGCATACACAATATCTCTCTGTCCTAATCAAATATAGCTTTGGCCTAACATTGGCCAGTCTGCGGCAGGCGCCGAGCGAATATCAGAGCATTGTGGGCGCCTTCATCAATCGGGATGAGCAGCTGATTGATGAGGCCCTCGCAGCCAATGTGTTCACATACATCTACCATCATCTGCTTAACAAGGATGTGGTCTATTCGTAAGCTCTATCGATATATATATATATATGTATGAACTCTTGCTTAGAATATTCTTAAACACTTTCAGCACCGAATTCATTTATCGTCGCTTGCATCTGCTCATCACGGACTTCATAGACTTTATGCACGCCAAGGTCTCGGAGCTGCGTGGACGCGCCGATGAGACGGCCCGCACCGTAATTAGTTTCCAAAACGAGGGCCTCGAACCGCCGCCCAATTTGGACTGCAGCTTTGAGCTGCTGATGCTGTGCGTGGCCCGGCTCTATGGGGATAAACGTGTCACGATTATCTTATGCAACGAGTATTGGGGTCCCACCGACGCCTCCACACCGAATTCCGGCAACTACGTACAGAATACCTCACGTGCTGTCTCCCTGTTCAAGTTCATACGCCTGGCCAGCGAGCTGCTGCCCCAAACGCTCTTCAGATCGTACCTGAAGATGATAGCGGGCCTCACCCGCACCGAATTTGCCGCACGCTGCGCTTTCAATCTGCTCAAGAACTCGCAGAATTTATCGTCCACCTATGCCGTTAGCTGGGATCACTTCTTCTATGCCCTCAACAACTATTTCAAGTGAGTTCCGCCCAGAGCATTTGCATCCACAACAGATTGTAATCCCTTGGACTCTCCTTGCAGCAATATGCGCACTGACTATGATACGATATCACCCGATAGTGGCTCGATTTATCGCAAAGGCATACCACGAAATATGACGCCACGCGAAGCGGAGCACATGGCCGCCGTGATGGGCGTTATGCAGGCCGTTGCCGACAGGGATGAGATATCGCGCATAATGCTCTGCGACAATGCCAATTGGCAGACGCCGCAAGTGCTGCTCGGTCTGGTGGCGTGTGCCACGCCCGTAAATCTTAAGGGTGAAATACTGTTCACGCTGGCTGCCTTGTCGCGCTCCAAGGAGACGGCACGCAATATTTGGTTCCACCTGGAGGAGTCCCAAATTATACCCACAATACCGACGGTGACCACTACCTATCCGGTGTTCAGCTTGGCGGAGGAGATCAATCAGAACGAGAGCCGCTTGGAGGAGTACAAATTGACCCGTGGCATACTCCAGCTGCTGTACAATCTGATGACCACCAATATGCCAAAGAGCTTGGGCTGTGGTCCACGTCAGCCCGGCTATGATCCATATTTGAAATTTGTCATCGACTCGATAATGCTGAAGTTCTACAATCGTGCCTACAAGGATATCACCGAGAAGTGGGCCGTGGGCGCCAGCTGTCTGAAATTGTTGTATTTCCTGCTCGCCAGCTATCGCCCGAAGGCTTCCGATTTCCTCGAGGAACGCGACGAGCATCCATATCCCGGCTATCACGTAATGCTGCAGCTGCAAGTCAAGTCGGATATGCTGCGTCTGGTCCTACTGCTCGTGGAGGAGGCACGCGAACGCCTCGACGACTTCAATCAGTTCAATGGCAAGGAGCTGCTCGAGGATTGCGCCCTCTACGCGCTGCTGATGCTCGAGTGTGCGCTGTCAAAGCAGAATGCCTTCTTCGAGGCGCACGCCACATCGAATAGCTCGATATTGTTGCTGGGCCTCAATCGCATGCTGCTCGATCTGAATCCGCGCACTCGCAGTCCCGACTACGTCCTCAATATCATCAAGTTCGTCAGCTTCAACAGTTGGCTGCCGCGCCACACCCTGGCCGCAATTAAGATCCTCAGCGCCGTCTGCCTGCTGCCCAACGTGGCTACCCAGATCCTGAACATGTATGCGCATGGCTCCAATGAGAAGCTGGAGATACGCCAGCGATTTGTCGAATGCCTCGAGATGCAGCGCATCCAGCAGACCTACGATGACGAGCAGGAGCAAGGCAAGTCCAACGATTTGTATAAATATGGAAACAATGGGAGTCTGAATGAGAGCGGAATGCAGGTGGATCTGGATGCGCTCGATCTGAGGAAACCGGCACGCATCGAACTGCAGATTAAGGAGGCGATCATCCATCTGTTCGAAACCAATCTTAGCCAGCCAATGCCCAATTTCATATACTTTCTGCTTGGCATCGATGTCCTGCGCGACTTCCTGGGCAATGAGAATCAACAGCAGTTGGGCCTGGAGGTGAATTGTTCCTGCATCAATTCAATGGTACTCCTGCTGGAGCGTCATCTAGAGGTAGACTCACATAGCTATATTATTCATATTAAGACTAATGCTCTCTTCCACATTTAGCAACAGCGAAAGAATGACGAGTATTGCGAGCATACGGCTCACATTGTGGAGCGCGTTTATCATCTATTCCATGGCCTTTGCGCCAATCGACGCACATCGGAGGCAATTTTACGCTACTTCCGTCTCACCTGCAATGACTTTCTGCTGCGCCATCTGACTGCGATGCCCTTCCGTTATTTCAGCGAGGACAATGTGCTGCACGCCATGAGCCACGTCATGAACTGTGTGTCCATTGAGATGAAGCTAGCCGCCACCAACGGCCAGACGACACGCTATGCTCTGTTGTCCGACATACTGCTGGCTGTCAATTCGGAGACGCAGCGCAATGGGCACAACATGCCCGTGGAGATTGGCAACAATTTGTTGACGCCGCCGGTACCCAATCACTTCAGTGATATTATACCCAGTCGTGTGATGTTGCACACGGCATCGTTGGGTCTGCACGCGAACCGTTTGCTCGACTGCATCAAGCTGGAGACACAAACGCTGAACCAGCCCAAGCTGGAGTTTTTCGATGAGCGCCTTCTGAGCAACTTGCTTACCGACTGCGAGGCGGGCAAGGGCAGCAAAGTGAATGCGGCCGGCATGATCAATATACACAAGCTCCATGACATTCTGCACGACGAACTGCGGCACGTGCAGAGCACCATTGTGAGCGGTCAGCGCAAAGCGATCGTTGAAGAGATCACCATCATCCTTCAATACGCCATCAAATTGAATGGCGTGCGCATGCAGAGATTCGCCACCTACAACTATATGAGTGGCTGGTGCAATCTAATCCAAGTGCTCTTCAGCCTGATGCCCAACACGGTGCTGCCGATAAGTTTGCGCAAGCAGCACATCATCGATATCATTGAGAAGATAATGCTGAAGGTGGAGCCGCAACAGCCGCTGATCAAGATCTCTGTGCAGGTGACCGATACGATTCTGTTGCTATCGGCTAACCTGCGGCATTGCTACAATCAGCTGGAGGATCAACGCTCCATCGATGAGCATGGCAATATTTGCCATCTAACGGACGTCTCTGGTGCTGTCGATGCCAACGGCAATGGCAACAACAACCAGAGCGGCGGCAAGAACAATCTAACGCTATGCCATGTCCAGAGCAATCTGCTAAGCAGCAACAGCTGCAGCAGCAGCAACCTGCGTTTCATACTGAAGCGCCTCATCGACTGGATCATGACCTGTGAGGTGAAGTCGCAAAAGCTGAGCATCAACCTCTATGCCACGCTGCTCAACTGTCTGCGCATTGTGAAGCGCGTGCGCACCGAGGCGCAAGTGGAATACGATGAAACGTAACATGAAAAATAATTATATATATGTCTATATCTAGTCATATGTAAAATTCGAATACAATTTCAGGTTTTTGGACGGCAAGGAGAACACCGATGACTTCGACGACGATGGGCCCTATCAGAAGGAATTGGCAGCTGAGATCATAAGCAGCATGGGCGATAAACTGATCGATACGATATGCCATGATGCCATTACGGGTCATGATGTCTGCAGTATGCTGGCCCTATCCTGCTTGGATCTGATATCGGAGCTGCGCGCTTTTAGCACGCTGAGCGAAACAATTGCCAGACGCGGCTATTTGAAGCACTTGCTCAGCAGCCTGGCCAAGTCGGACGAGAGTCTGCATGATGTGCTGAAACCTGAGCCGGACAACATGCGGCCTCTGTTCGTCTACGAGTCGTACATGGCATTCCTAACCCAAATGGCCGAAACATATTTGGGCGCCACCCTGTTGCTGAACGACGGCACCCTGGGCGTGCTGGCCAATATGACCGTCTTTGATATGCAGCCGGATCTTCAGTCGACCGAAATAGAACGCAATTCGCCGGGCAATTTTATACCGCCAGTGGATGAACGTTTCCGTTCCATACTGATGCCGGCGTTGGCCTTATGCGACAGCATCATCGACACGCTGGGCGTTAGCAACAATTCCGCCTCGCTGCAAGTGCTCAATTTCCTGTTCGCTCACATTGAGATGATTGAGGGCTTGCTGCGCGCCGCATCGCCATTCATGCAATTGGGCAATCTCAAGCTACTGGCCAAGATCACAAATCTCTTCGCACGCACCACAACCTACGACGTGTCGGCGATTGAGAAGTGCTTGAAAATCCATCACGATGTCGAGATGAACAATCGCCTCAGCCGGTTGCAGCAGTTGATGATTGTGGTCTTTGGTCGCTTCACGATCAATGAGGAGACAATGGATCGCATGGTCGAGCCGGAGCACAGCGATGACCCCGAAATAGCCGAGGAGCAAAAGACTCAGCATATTAAATACTTCCTAGACATCACAGCGAATCTATCCTTGTTTTGCCGACACGCGGTCACAAGTCATGTGCGCGACGGCATTACGTCCAAATACTTGATAACCACCATGATAAGTGATGTGACGCCACTGTAAGTTGACCAGGGAATTCGTTATTACATATATTATAATTTATTATTGATTTGTATTTTCAGCTCGGGCAAATCGGATTGCAAGAAGCTGACAGCTGTGATGCAAACCATAATGAATCAGCTGAAGGGGTCGATTGCCTATTTCCTGTCACAGAAATCAATCGCTGACAATTTGGTGCAACAGCGCGCCTCACTGCCCAACATGACATTTGGTCCGACTGGTAAGTAACTAGATCTTACATATAGATTATGTCAAAGTGTATATGAATAATTTTCTCTAGGCAAACAAAACTACTTGGAACTGAGTCAACGTCACACGGAGAAGAGCAACGAACTAATGTTAGCTGTTTTCATAGCAGAACAGAATTTATATTTACTTTGGATACATTTGGATTTCTATTTCCGCAATGCAGTCATCTATTCGCGCGAAAATCGTACATCTATCAACGAAACCTGTCTGGGTAAGTTTTATCTAATCGAATTAATTTCATTTCCATTCTAATTCGAGTTAACATTTCGCAAATTGCAGATCCCAACAATATGTCCGTGCTGAATGCCTCGCACGATGAGATACAAGAGCTCAAGCAAATGCTGATATACAATTTGAATGAAACCTTTTGTACACAATTAATTACCGCCAGCGAAGAGTATTCAATGAAATGTAAAAACTTTAATACCGCTCTATTGCGTCGTATTAAATCTCTGGTTCAATTCGCACCGGTCGCCTGATTACTGTCAATATGTTTCTTGTTTTCCATATTATCTTAATAAAATCATCGTCATTATCTAATGTTGTATGTCGTGTTATCTGCCAAATTATATTATTATCTTTATATAAAAACTGTATTAATCTTTTAAGTTTCTCTTAATTATAATAGGATTTTATAGTAATGTATCAATGAAATTGAAAACTATGCGTCATCTCTTTCTTAACTATGCACATATGTAATTCAAGCATACCCGTTATTTTCATTGAAATTAACCTGTAATGCACTGAATACGAATTGCTGTCTCTTTCTTATCTATGTCAAAATACCTAGTAAGTAATTGCTTTTTTTAATACCATAAATATTAAATATACTATATACAAATTTAACACACTTCCATTTTAAAATGTGCAGCCCAACAAACATTTCAAAAGGAAAGAGCGCGTAGCAAAACACGTTGATATATCGAATACATGTGGTATCGATGACTCTAATAATATCGATGGTTCGTGACATCACTAGAGTGCTGCTCTCTTTTCGAATATCCGGTTCGCACAATTGGTTCGTTTCGCAATTTGCTCTTGCAATTTCGCATAGAAATAAGACTGATCGCAAAGTTTTTGAAAAAAACGTAAACATAACACTAGTGATATATACAATTGTCTAACAAGAAAATCAATCACAAATCGTAGACGTGCCAAAATGACACAGATGTTGCGAGATTATATATTTGTTATTTTTTGTTTGTTTTGTTTTTGTGTTGTGCTGTTTGTTTGACAACAATCGAATAAAATGGTGATTGCGACTCTCTTCAACAGCAGTGGCTGAGACAAAATGGCACCTCGTAAGGCAAAAGCTCAAAAGGAAGAAGTCCAAGTGCAGCTCGGCCCACAGGTGCGCGACGGCGAGATCGTCTTTGGCGTTGCTCACATTTATGCTAGCTTTAACGACACGTTCGTGCACGTTACCGACCTGTCTGGCCGTGAGACAATCACCCGTGTCACCGGCGGCATGAAAGTCAAAGCCGATCGTGACGAAGCATCGCCCTACGCGGCAATGTTGGCAGCTCAGGTAAATTGATAGAATTTTATAGCTTATATGTAATTTTTTAAATTTAACTATTTGATTTTAGGATGTCGCTGAAAAGTGCAAACTACTCGGCATTACAGCTCTGCACATCAAATTGCGTGCAACTGGCGGCAACAAGACCAAAACGCCCGGACCCGGCGCTCAGTCTGCGCTGCGCGCTTTGGCACGTTCATCCATGAAAATCGGTCGCATCGAGGATGTGACACCCATCCCGTCAGACTCAACGCGCAGGAAGGGTGGCCGTCGCGGTCGTCGTCTGTAAGGCAGCAGTCAGCTGTTCGTGCTGTGGATGCTGGAACTCTCAGTTGATATCGAGATGAATCGAATAGAAAATAAATAAAAAGCCTAACTCTAACATATAATATAAATAAATACATATTATTATATAGTCAATAGACAGTCAGCATGATCTGTTCTTCTCAGAGCTCGCAAATAATAGTTGATCGTTTTTTCGAATATGCTCTGCTTCGTAACACAACCGAAAAGATTGTGCAAAAAGAACGCAAACATAGCGTATAAGCCAATTTAAACGCAAAAGACAGTTTGCTTCATTTAACTCAAGCAAACGTTCAGTGTTTGTCTAAGTCTTTTTTATTGTGCGAGTGAAAGACTTATTTGCAGTTATTTGCGAGCTATGGTTCTTATATAGATTTTATTTCAACTTTGGACAGGGGGTGAGGTGCTGATAAGTGCCGAAATATGTTGCCAAATTACGATAGGTTTAGGCGATAGGCTAATCGAACATGTTATCATAGGCAAACTTTATAGAGTTACGGCCCACAATTGATAGGAAACTTGTGAGCTTTGTTTTACTTATATATCTTATTTCTTGCAATTCAATTTAATTCCATTTTAATATCTTGGCAGAGAAAAATTTAACAGCTGTTCGATACTTAAATACCACACTGCTTATCGATAACGAATCACTTGATTTGTCTGAAGTCTTCTTCTTGTTATGCATGCCAACGCATCGCTGTGACTGGCAGTTTTACAAGAACCACATAGCATTGAAGAGATAAAATTCACATATACAGAGACTGTAATTTCAACACACAAGAGCAAACGAAATCCAACGATATCGAGCACGTTTGTGGGTACAAGAAATTAAACGAATTCAAATGAATTATTGAGCACGGGCTAGCGCTAACCGTAACAAGCAAAAGTAACTGATATTATAATTGGCAAGTTCATTGCACGAGTAATATATTTGGTTATATACATACATATATAAATATATACATATACTTATATATATATATATATGTGCGTTCGTTAGTTCGTTCGTGTGTGTGTGCCTAAAGGCCTGTGTATTTGTGCAGTAAGCATGTGTGTGAATAAGAAATTTGCGAACTCGATAAAACATCGTGCAGATTGTTAAGTGGCAGTCCGACCTACGTTCAATTTATATAGATATGTATATATGTACATATATAAATAATATATATACATTGATACAAAAGTACATACATATGTGCACACAATGTATTCGTGTTTCTCCTGCCAAAGCAGCGCATAAGCTCATAGGATGTTCATAGATAATAGTAGGTCGGGCAAGCAACGTCAAGAGGCAGAAACCGAAAACAGAAGCTGAAGCAGAACCGGAGCGAGATGTGAGAAGTGGTTAAAACAAAAAAAAGCTAAAACAATAGTGAGTCAAGTGTTTTGGTGCTGTTAAATTTCCCGTGTGTGTTTGTTTTGTATACTATTTAGGTTTTTTTTTTTTTTCGTAATCCAAGTGCACTAAAAATTTTAAAATTTTCTTTTATATCTATATATTTATAGAAAAGCAAAAAAATTAAATAAATAAAAACAAAAATTAAGAAAAAATATCCCTAAAGCGCTAGGCAGCATAATTTTTTGTGGCATGTTTCAAGCCAAACACAAAAATCCCGCAGTGTAAAACGAGGCAACAGCAGCAGCATAAGAAGAAGAACCAAAAAAGAAAACTTGTTTGAAACAAGCAAACGCCAAGACGAGAGACAACGACGACGAACAAGACGCTAAAAGGCAATTTAAACTCTGTGCTGAGACGTGCAAAGCAAAGCAGAAACAGAAGCAACAACAGCAGCGGCAAGGCAGCAGCGGCATTTGCAGTCGTCTGCTTTTTCAGCCAAAGCGAAAAAAAAATATATCAAACGTGATTGGCGATTAGCGATAGGCGATAACATAGAAAACAATATAGCAGCATGGACGAAGATGACAATATATCCAATGCTGATATAAGTATCGATGAGGAAGACGACGATGAGCCGGAACAACAGCCTCAGCAGCACCCACAGCAACAACAACAACATCCCCCTCCTCAGCAGGATAACAATAGACGAAGAGCAGGCAATGAGGATCGCATCGATGTAGACGAGCCTGAGACATATCCACAGCAATTTCAGCTGGTTAATGTGGCCAGCGGCAGCAACAGCACAAGCAGCAGCACCACAAGCGCCGATAGCGGCGGAGCAGCGCACACTGGAGCCTCAGATTCTGGTGCAACCGGCAATTCACCGTTCCACGATTGGGATACACAGCAAAGCAGCGCACGCAGCAGTAATAGCAATGCTGGCAGTGGGCTAACAGCGAATGCGGATGAAATGAACGAGGGCGGTGCCGGGAATGCGGGCGCCAAGCCGAGCTTCTTCTTTAGCACATCATCGTTCATATTGCGAAGCCGCAAGGAGGTAGCCGCCTTAATCAATACAGAATGTTGCCGTGGCAGCCCGACACCCGACCTGGATTCCATTATGGATACATTATTTAATCCTGGCACGCCCATCGACAATCCCGATAATATTGAGTGGATACGCTGGCTGATCGCTGGCGGTCGAACGCCCAAGGAATTTGTCAAAATTGGTAAGTACGCAATGAGACAAAGAGAGAGAGAGAGAGAAAAAGAGAAGACTGCGCGCGTTATAACAAAGTTGTCCAAATTATTATAGTTCAATTTATCGATAAATCTCGCTAGCGATATTTGTATCGTTAACACCAGAGCTAAGCCAGCTGATCGGCCAAGTCGTTGCCCCTGAAATTGGCTCCGTGTGAGTGCCTGCTGTTAGTGTGCGCGCGCGTATGTATTTGTGTGTATGTGTGTGTGTAGGGCATGGTATATGGCACGCAAGTAAAAGCAAGGTGCAAGCAGCGTGACAGTGCAACGCCATGGTAACAAGAAACAACAACACTTTCAAATTATATATTACATATAAATGAACATAGAGCCTAATCAAACAGATACATACATATATATACAGTCACAGTAAGAGGTATTTACATTCGTTAACTTCAGCCTATTTAGCACACATTTAATCTGGCAACATTATCTATTTACATTGTGCCAGGCAGAGTGCGTCGCGAACATTGGCAACCCCCAGATGGCCGTCGCTGTCCCACTTGTCACACGCACGCACACGCACACGGCTAGCTGTTGCACCTTATGCCTGTCAGCTGTTGTTCGGCTCGCCTTGCGTAATGCTTCCGCAGCAGCCATCCAAATAAACGCATCTGCGTGTGTGCGAAAAATGCGATTGAGTGGTCACCCTTGTTAAAGAGAGCGATTGTTTTGCTCTCTTTTTGCAAATGTTTTTTTTTTTTTTTGCTTTAATTTAGCAAGAACCTTGATTATATGTATGTATGTGAGTTAGTGTATGTGCAAATAAGAAAATCATTTCAAACAATTGCAAAATTGCAAATGAAAACGCTACATGCTAGTGCCATGGAAACAGAGACAGACACTCGGTAATATCTCTACAAACACATGAAAGGTGGTACACTGGGAAAAGTTTATTGACCGTCATTGTTGTTGATTTGACAATTGTGTTGACACGCCATGTTTCATGCACAGTGCAGGCAGCACATGAGATACTGAGCGAAAGCTATGTATGCTCATAAATATTACACACACAATTTCACATTACAAATGCCGGCTTTCGAACCACAGTGCAATCTGCATACATTTCTTGTTCGCTCGCTCACTCGCTCTTGTTCTACTTTTTCATTATGCTACTCTCTTTTGGGCCTTGCAATTGTTTGTTGACCGACCGTTATTGTTGTTGCCACATGCAAACATACCTACATATATATGTATGTATATGTGTGCAGTATAAATTGCATTTGCTCATTCAATTTGCTAAAAGAAATACAGAAATCATCAAATGGCTATTTAATCGAACTTTGTCACAAAAAAAAAAAAAGACAATGGCATCAAGTGGGAAAGGGGTGGGGCATACGCAGAGTTGCACAGCGACTTGTCGATCGCCATTGCCAGGCCATTTTACAAAAATTGTCAATCAATTTTACAGTTTTGCTGCGTTAGCCGTTGTTTGTGTTGTTACGTTGCCCTTTTACGATTGTTTTCCTTCCGCATTACGTTTGACCTTTTTTTTTTTTTTTGCCTAGCCAAAGACAAGTCACGCAACACATTAAATATGCCAAACAGCAATGAGTGCATCATATTTATTTTTGGAATTTAATTAAATCAATAAAAAGAGCGTATCAACAGCGGCAACAACATCAACAACAGGCGGTTGATCACGCCCAATGTGTGAGCTATGCAAAATATGCTATCGTGACTAGTGCTGGCAGTTATTGGCTAAAACAGGCTAGTTTAAGAGGACGATTTGTGATATGCTGAACTACTATAAATGTTTGGCTCAAATATATTGTAGTTTTCTTATAGCTTGAGTATTGAACAATAACAAATATTGAAAGCCACAGTTAAGTACAAAAGAAAACAACTAGTTTGCTTTCATTTGAATAACGAAAATAGCTAAATCGTTAGCACTGATTATTTTGATAACACGCACTTTAGCTAGCGATAGGTACGAAAGCAAACTATACAAACATCGATAGCGCATATGAAAGCTTCATTTCTATTTGCAAAATAGTTAATGAAATTTTATATGCAATTAAAAAAGCTTTCGAGTAGACTATCGCATGGAATATCGCACTATTGCAAGTCGATAATAATGAGCGCTTTTGAAGCGTTAACTTCAAATGAACAAATATCGCTAAATTGTAGAAAATGAAAACCTTTATTCGAAAAATGAGTCGTTGTTTTAAAGTAACTAAGTCGCCTTTATCATTTCAATTAGGGCACTTAATGTCAGTGTCGAAGTGTAATACTTCAATCGAGCAACATCGCTCGAATTGCTAGCATCGTTCACTTCTAAACAAAAATATAGTTACTTTTTTAAAATTCACTATTCATTACGTGCATAAACTAATTAAAGATGTCTTCTCCAGTTCGCAGCTATGATAATCATGCCAAATGCGGCCTGGTTTGGGTTCCCCATGTGGTGGCATATCGCTGTCGCACCTGCGGCATCTCGCCCTGCATGTCCATATGTCGGGATTGCTTCAAGAAGGGCAATCATAACAACCATGACTTCAACATGTTCTTGTCGCAGGCAGGCGGCGCCTGCGATTGCGGCGATACATCGGTGATGAAGGCTGAGGGATTCTGCAGTGATCATGGCATCAATAACCGTGTCAACCGGGAGCCGGTGCCCAATAATCTATTGGCCGTGGCGGAGGCGATCATGCCAAAGCTGTTGTTTCGTCTGCTACAGCATTTTCGGGAGCACAGCGATGCCACGTTGCAGGCGCACTCCATCACCTCGTATTCGTGCGAGGCCTTCGCCAATATGCTAATCGATTTGAACAACATGGGCGAGATAATGCGCAAAGTGATGACCCGCACGCTAATCAATCCCGATGTCTATTCATATTTTATGGAAACGCCTTGCCAGGATACTCGCAACGGACGCTTTCTGAAGGCCAATCGTGAGAAATATGAGGATGCGGTCAATCGCTTTCCCAACCCTGAACCACCCGATGAGTATCGCGATTTACCAGCTTTGGGCAAGAAGCTGGTGCATACAACACTACTCGAGGAATTCATATTTTGGACATTTAAGTTTGAATTCCCGCAAACGTTGGTCTGCTTTCTGCTCAACATGTTGCCCGATCAGGATTACAAGGTGAGCACATTCCTCCGTCCTGTTTGCAATTTTCAAATAACAATTTGTATAATTTTAGGAACATCTGACGCGTACATTTGTGATGCACTACAGTCGCATTCCATCGGTGCTTGAAATGTCCAGGGATCCGGATACGCTTAGCAACCGGGTTGTCCATATGAGCGTGCAGCTCTTCTCCAATGAGAGTCTGGCCCTTAAAATGGTCAACGAGCTGTCGCTGTTGCATGTGATGATAATCAGTTTAAAACTGATGATGTCCAAGATACTCATACAAAATACGCTGCACGGTAATGCAATCAATGAATCAATCACAGTCAATCAAATTACTCATGCTGTATTTGTTTTTTCCCATGTTTTTTTTTTTTTGCAGATCCCGCAAAGAATTTTCACTTTGTGATCGATTGTACGCGTCAGGTGATGAAGGATCATTGCTATTGGCCACTCGTATCGGACTTTAACAATGTCCTCTCGCACGAATCTGTCGCATTGGTCTTTCTGCGCGACGATAATCTCATTGATATGTGGTTTCAGTTCCTGCAAATGTTGCAGGGCATGAATGTGAATGTCAGAGAAACGGCATCGCATGTGGAATTCGAGCCGAATAGCTATTATGCAGCATTCTCGTGTGAGCTGGAGGCCAGTGCCTATCCCATGTGGTCCATCATATCTCATCTACAGGATGGCACGCATGCCCACCTGGCCAAAAAGATCATCAACTACTGTGTGACAACGCTGCACGAATGGCTAGATTCGATCTACTTCAGGGAGCCCAAATTGTCGCTGGTACAATCCCATTACAATGATTTATCTAAATTACCTAATAATAATTAATACTAATTATTTTGATATATTTGTAGGAGGAAATGATGCAGGCCTCGTTTCATTTTCCGCTGCATCGATATCTAGCCGCCTTTGTCTGTCAAGCCGTCACCAAAATGGGCATCAGCCTCAGCGATGTGCTGCCCTCACGTCCTGACATTTTGCCCTTGCTAATGATACATCCATTGCGTGTGCAGGTGAGTTATACTATTCAAATATGTATATATGTATGTGTGTCTATATAGCTTATAAGCAGCAACTGCTTTGAACTTCGATCTTCCAAATATTTCTCAAATACAAGTTAGGAAAAGATATGCTACATCATATACATATATCGTTGTCTTTTTTCTATATATTATGTGGAAACCTCCACTACTTCAGTATGTCCTTGACGAATGTAAATTTATATATCCGATAATTGATAGCTTCTGTATCCACTCTTAACCTTTCTATTTCTATGCTAGTCCAATATGCCTTCAATTGAGCGACAAAGTTGTATCATTGCTATCTATCCAATCGAATAGCTTCTATATCCGTTTTTATACCCTGAACCCATTGACAATGGGAAATCATTAACTTTTCTATTGCTATATTGCTCGTTAGTTAATTATTTTCATTGCTATCGAAAGCTAACGATATTACAATTTCCACTATATAAATACAAAAACGGTTGAATTGTTTGTTTTCCTATTTTGTTTTTTTGTTTTGAATTTTTTGTTTTGTTTTATTATTATTAGTTACATACGCCTATGTTTTGTATGCCAATAGATAACGTGTATTCTGTTTATAACTAAAAATTTCAATTTCAAATTTGTTTCTTTTTGTGTTTCATATTGTCAGTAGACAGCGATAAGCAGTAATTAGATGTACAGCTACATATATATGTGCATGTTATATATATATATATATATATATATATATATACATATATATGTATGCATAAAAAGCTATAATTATATTATATGAGAGACGTGTGTTGTTGTTCTATAATATCATCGAACAATCAGTATCTAGTTAATGTTTTTTGGCACCTGCACATGCGGCGTAAAGTCGTAGGTGATAATTTTGGGTGCCAGAAAGCCACCATAGCCGGGACGTCCCTTATAGTAGAGGCCGATGCCGGCTAATGGCACCGGCGGCTGTGACACAACATCCTGTATATCCAAAAATGGCACAGTGCTCTGCGCCGCATCCTTGTCCATGCCCGAATTGACAAATTCAATGTATTGATTGTGCTTGGACATTGGTATCGAGGTGACCACCGATCTCGTGGGCACGTCAGCATTGTAGATGTTTATCTTTTGTCTGTCATGGTGGGAGAAAGTTGTGTTAATTGTTGACAACTGATTTGGATATTTGTGTAATGCCTGACTCACCTGCGTTCACCGCTAACATCGGTATTGTCGTTAGATTGCCAAACGCTATTCACTTCCGGCTGTATTAGTTCACCCTTCTTGAAATCGAATTCAGTGAGCCGCGCCTCCAGATTCAAATGGGCGCCAAGAACACGAAAACGCAGTCCGGTGACCACAAAGCTATTGTCATCTGCTTTCATGATGTCATCCAGATCAATGGAACGGCTCTCGTAGCTCAGCGTGTGATAGTCAATGCCCTTGGCAACATTTCGATCATAGATTTTGTAGTCATCGACGGGCTTCCAGGACAAGGTTGACTCATTGACGGCGCCACGTGGCAGCAGTTGACCCTCCTGAATCTGCAGATGGAATACACGATTCCGTTTCACAAAACGCAGGCCGGTAACAACGCTGTGGGCAGCAAACAAATGAATTTGTTAAATACATATACATTCAAGATTTATATGTGAATTCCTTCACTCACTTGTTATTCTTGACATCCGCCACGGATTCGCGCAGATTAAAGAAACGATCGGACTTCAAGCCCTGCTCGTCGCACAGACAGAAACAGTAGCTGCAATGCCAGAAGAGATAACGCCACCAGCTGTCCACCTTGGTGGTGCCTCGCACACACCTCTGACGCTTTCCGAGCACACGTCCATTCTCGTACTCGATATACTCGTAGCGGCGTGTGCTATTCGATGCCGCCGGGCACACCCACATATCGGAGTCAACGAACTGGCAGTTGTAGAGGCGACCCGTGCACTTGGGCTGTCGCGCGCAAAAATATTCCTTGAAGCAGCCCTCGCTTCGCGTCGACTGATAGAAGGAGCATGTCTCGCGGCATGTCTCATCCGCATTCAGATCCACCTCGTTCTCAATGTATCCCTGCAGCAGGCGTGTCACCTCATCGTATGTTTTGCCTAGTACAAAACGATCGGGATCACAGCGCCAGACAATACGATCGGAACGGCGCATCACCTCTTTAAGTAGCTTTAGTGTTCGCTCTGTGCGCTTCTCATAGTCGCGACGCATTAGTTCCGCCTCCTGTGAGAAATTGCCACGCCCATAGACGCGCAGCATCATCCATGAGAATTCCATCATTGTGTAGCCCTTCAGTTCGGTCAGTGCGATGTCTGTGTATAGTGAATACACAAATTGTTGGGCCGATTGCTTGGTGTGGCACATTTCATCGGTGGATGCCTGAAAATTGCAAATGTCATCAAAATAAATAATATTTGCGGTATTCAGTTACGTGCACTCAATAATTGTTGCAATATCGATAGCACAGCTGAATTGTTACAAATTCCAATTATTTAGGGGGAGAAAAAAAAAAAAAAAAAAAAACATTTGCTCAATTCTCTCCCTTTCTCGCTCATTTTCGCTTTAAAGTCGTGTTTACGTTATCGATAGCACATCTCAATTACAGTTATGACCTGCCATACGTTCCAATTAAAAAGCTGCAAAAGCTTTGCTCTCTCCTACTCTCCGTCTCCTTCCCTCGCACTCACGCTCGCATTTTATTTTATTTACATTCTATGAAAAAAAAACAAAACAAAAACATTGCCATCATTCCGTTTCCGCTGCTGTGGCTCTGCCGCTGCTATTGCGTTTGCAGGGTGCAAACCAACCTAGGACAGCGGGGCTGCCTGACTGATAAGCGTATGAAAACAGTTGTGAATGTGAGAGAGACGGATATATTAAGTAATTTGGTGTATTTGATTTGTGTGAATCTGAATGTGGGTGTGTGTCTGTGTGCGGGTTGCTTTCATTCTAGCAAATGTATTTACGAACTAACTAACCACCATGGCCCTGTAGTATAAGGCTTGTTTGACCATATATTCCTCGATTGTTTGAAATATTTGCGACATCGAAAAATGTTTGTCGTTGCGCAACACCGTCTCGGTTAAATCCAATACAGCGCGCTCCTCCAGTCTATCGCTTGAGACAGGTTTCATTAGAGTGTTCTGATAAGAATTAAGAATTGTTTTAAGATTATATAGAAATGCGTGTTTGAAGAGGAATGGACCATGGTATTTCATTATGGTACCTTATAGAAGTCAAAGATCCGATTCAGTTCAACTAATTTCAACTCCAGTTGATTCCATTCGTAATGATGCATAATTTGATATTTATCACTCGCAAATTGACGGTCCATTTGAGGCCTATTAATAAAGCTGCGATGCGAATCGTACACCTTGCGCAATTGAGTCTCCTTGTTGTTTTGGCTATTTGCTGTTTTGTTCAAATAAATCCAGAGCGCACGCTCCAAACTGAGATATTCCATGCGCAGGGCATCCACCTCAGTCATTGGAGTCCGATGCACGTTTGTGTATACCGACTGCGCAGCAGCGCCAGCGCCAACAGAAATCAGCGTCAGCATGAACAGCAGCAATAGCATTATCGTTGACATTGTGTTATTTCTCTTATCCATCACTGCTCTTTTACGCAGCACAAAAATTGATGTGATTGACGGATTTCCAAGAATCGATAGATTCTCTGAATCGACTTCTTTCTTCCTTTCGCTGTTCTTACTGGTTTTATCACTTGTCTCCGCGTGCCAAAAATTACCAGCAAGCAGTAAATCGGCGTTGCCAGCCTTTTCGAACAAAGGCAGCCACTTAGTTTTCAATGTGCATATGTATGTATGTATGCATGCATAAATATTGTCCGTTATATGCCACCTTGCAGTCAGAATTAGTTTTCATACACTACACATATGTGTAGTGTAATTTGTTAAATGCTTAATTTCAATTAAGTTTTGTTTTCCATTTGATTTGATTTTGCTATTTATTTTAATTTTTTGCTAAACACTTTTCAGCTTCGTGTCGCTGCTGTTGCTGGTTGTTTTGCTACTGTTTGCTGCTTTCAGCCGCTCTGCTGACTTTTGTGAAACGCTTGCTGTATATGTTTATAAATATGTGTACACGGGTGTGTGTGTGTGTGCACACATGCATGAGTGTGTATCGCTCGGCACATTCAGAATCAGAATTTACTCCCGCTCACTGTATGCGCTCGTCGCTCGCTTGAGTCGCTTTCGAGTACTTTTTTATACAATTTTTTTTGTTTAGCTTTCGTATTGTATGGTTCTTACTGTTTTTCTATACAACTAGCGCTCGTCGACATCGACGACGCTGAGAGTTCGTTAAAAAAAAAAAATGAAACAAAAAGTCTCGGAGCTTTGCGACTAGACATGGAGCGCTTTAAGCATCCCACACACACACAATTGCACTTTTCGCACACTGGTTTAAGTGAGTGAATGCGAGAGCGCACTCTATTGGACGTTCAGCTAAATCTGACAGTATTTACGGCACCAAAAGGGCGGAGTCGGGCAACAATGCACGATCAGCTGTTTGCACCTGCTCAATCTTCAATTAATATCGATAGTCGTGACGTCACATTTACATATATACTTATATACCACTAACAGCTGTGTAGTCAACAATTTACTCGTCTTCCACTCTTTCTTCAGCTTCAGTGCACTGTTCTCTCGCGTACACGCGCATTCTCTCTTTGTATCTCGCTCTCTCGTGAGCCACCACCATGATATGCATTAAGAAACAAAAAAAAAAACAACAAAGAAATGTTAAAGCGCTGCTGGGGGCAACGCAGCTGCATTGTCTTATTCTCAAACAAGTCGCGTTTGCGTTTTCTTAGTGGTTGTTTGTTTGTACGCATTGTTTACATTAGTCGAGACCTTTGACCTCAGCATACGTAGCTAAATAGACGTTTACATCCATACACATGAACCTGTAGTGTGTGAATGTTTTTGTGTGTCTCTGTATAAATGTTAGCTTTTGCAAATTCGACGTTTTTTTTTCGCACCACCTTCAGCATTGATTAAATAAATGAAATTTGCTGCTAATTCGTATGCGTGCGTTTGTATTTGAGTATGTCGCCCTGTGTGTGTGTGTGTGCGTGAGTGGAGTGTGGCTCATCTTTTGGCATTGCTTTGTGTGTCTGTCCGTCCTCCCATTAAATGCCGTTGTTTCTGCTTGTGGATGAGTAATACATATTATGAATATTGAGTCGCGGCTGACGCGTTTCAAGTTATGGACTTTCTTTTGGGGTTGCCCAATTGGCAGAATAAAGAAGAATAAATAAACACAAAGGCAAAAGGCGAGAAACGCTTAGCAGGCATGGACCGGAAAGTCGGGTTCAATTGGATCCATTTCTGGGAACGTTTTAACGCCAACAACAGCAGCTAACTAACTAAACTAACCCAGCTCAATGCGATGAATCATTCATTCATCCATTCATCTCATGTAGGAAGTCAAATTCACATGCACAAGTGATATTTTTGAATTGGAATTTGCATCGTTTAGGTTACCTCATAGCTGGCCGCCAGTTGGGTTAGCAAATTGCCCGATGATGAATTTAGCTTCTCATCGTTTCCATTGCCCAGCAGCGTCAAGTGCAATCGATCCATTAGATGATGCACCGAATGGGCATTGGGCGAAACGGTCCATTCAGCGAATGTGATCAGTGTGCTCATCTCTAGCTTATCCTTGTGGGTCTCGTAGTTCTGCATTTGCTGGTAGCGCGACGAGATGCGATTCATCGTATCCGATATTTCATTCATTTTTGCCATTAACGGTACATTCCGACTAATGAAGTTGTTAACGGACTCAATGGCCAGCGCCACATACTGCGAGTGCTGTAATGCAATAAGTTTGTGATATTCATTATTTCTAGATTAGCATGTATTGAAAGTTAAGAGTTTTGTTCGGCCTTAGCTCACCTGTGCCTCCGTCTCGTCAATCTGTCGGCTGACCTCCTTCAGGCGCTGCAGTACTTTCCGCTGTTTTTCGCGCATCAGCGGAAATTCAATATTGGCCGCCAATGGCGACGATTGTACAATGTCCCACGCCTTCAGCACGCCGGTGGTCACCTCCTTAACAATGTGTATAATATCCAATACATCCTCAATGACCGCCTCTGTTGGTGTTGGCTGGCCACCCAGTAGCAGAAGCAAACTCAACCACAACGAAAAAGTTGCCCATTTTGCTTGAAACTGCCGCAGCTGCATAATTTGGGTTTATTTGTTGACTCGTTCAAGTTTAGATTACAATTTTTTTTTGCGATCAAAGCTGAGATACTGACACAAGAACGAACAAATAAACACGAACACAACAATAACAGCAGCAGCGACAGCGAGAGCAATAGCAACAATCACAGTCTAACGACTACGGCTCACGCAACTGCGTCAGTTGAAAGGCGAAACACGAATGGCGGCAACTGCCGTCGCTTCTATCTGTGGTTGTCTGTGTTATGGCTGCTCTCGCCGTTAGCTTAGTTTGTATTGCTTGACTTCTTTTGCGTTCAAGACATTTTCTCTTTGTTGAATTTTTACAGTTGCATGCGGAACAGCATAGGTCAGCACATAAGTGCGAGTGAGCAAACAATAACATACAAACAACAACAAACATGCGTATCAGCCGTTACAGCGCTGCCACACTGTTTAAATATGTTATTTTGAAAAATTGGTTCAAACGTTGTCGCTGTAGCGTATCGATAACAAGTTACAAAATATCGTTATGCTATTTAAATTTGAAACTTTTCAGCTGTTATGTTATCGACTTGAGTCGTTATGATTCGATGACCGTCACGACATACAACACTTTGTTTGTTTTGCTTATCGCACGTTTATTGATATGTATAAGTGGGTTTTTCCCCGTGTATTCAGAACGTTTCAAAGGTCAATATATGAAAGATTAAAATAAATTTAATTAAATTAAAATAATTTTAATTGCAATTAAAATTTCATATTCTCTATTTTTGTTTATTTTCTCTTCTTTTAGAGCTTTTTCTACGAAATTCTTGCCGGGAAATGGGTGCGCAACGGTCTGCAAATCAAGGGCCAAGCAATGACCTACATACAAGCGAACTTTTGCAATTCCATGGCCGACATGGATCTATTCTTTCTGCAAATTTGCGCCACAAATCTGTCGCAATACTTCTTTCTGCAGAATACAATTGAATTGTTCGATGTGGGTCAATGGCTGGAAACGGCGCCGCTGAAGCAACCACAAAAACCTGAACAATCATCGATGCTTGAGGGTTTTCTCACATTCCTGGCCACCCTGGTGACGAGTCGCACGAATTTGGGCAACGATGAGGCGACCCAATGCATCATTGAGATTAGCGCTCTGTTGGCAACTGAAAATAAGACGCATTCACAGTTGCTTGAACTGATGCCCGAGCGTTCGGGCAATGTGCACACAAAGAACTTTGAGACGTTCCTCAAGAAGCTATCCGTGTATAAGGCACCATCGAGCGGGTCGGAGAATCTGGAACAGGGTCTCTTCACGCCCATCGATGAGGTGTGGGAGGAGTATTATGATCCATTGCATGTGCTGCTGCGCGCTGTCCATCGGCGTGACTTTCAATCGTCGCTGGATCGTTTCACCAACTATGTGAAGTCGAAGGATAAGATGCCAGCCAGTGGAAATCTGTGGCCACCATTTCGTTTGCCATTGCCGGTGGGCAGCGCATTCACCGATCCCTGCAGAATTCTCAACTCTCGCCTCTTCCATTCGACCATACTGTCGATCTTCTTCCGGGCCGTGCATACGCGAGATGTGTCCGAGCATCTGCTCGCCTTGGCTGTCTTTCTGCTCGAGATCGCCGTGGAGACGAGCAGCGATATAAATGCAGCCGGAGCAGGTGGCTCGTCGAACTCATCTGGCGGACCTGTCGCCTCACCCGTCGCCATGGTCGAGTGTGAGCCGCAGCATAAATCTGGCTACTACTACGGCGGCAGCCGACGTGAGCCGCCCAAGCTCTTCCATTGCTATCCCACGGACAATCTCAGCTGCAATCTGCGGCATGTGGTGACAAAGGTTTCGCTCAAGTCGCGCGATCCACAAGTGACCACGTCCAGCTATCGCTCCAATCCGTTCTTCTCAGATCTGGACTTTGATGTCGATACGGGCGGTATGCGTATGATTGGCGACAGCTACGGCCTGGACGATCTCGACGAGACGTCGGGCGCAATGAGCGTGGCCCGTACGCAGCAGCAGCGCACCAATAATGCACTCACACGCATGCGCATGGAGTTGGCACTGGTGCCCGATCTGTCGGTGGTCGCCGAGACGGGCGTCGTATTGCTCCAGCCGGATAGTTCTGATAGCGATGGCCATGATACGGCCATGGATATGAGTCCGGCAGGGGCTGAGTTTCATCATTTCCCATTGCAACAGATAACGCTGCCCGAGAGCGGCATGGAAGTGGCCATAAGACGTGATCTCCTGCTTGCCGAGACGTCGACGGCAGCGGCAGCAACGAACGACGATCGTGATAGGGATAGAGACAGGGAGCGTGACCGGGATAGGGACAGGGACAGGGACAGGGAGCGCGATCATCCGCGCCACACTGGCTCCACAAACACAACCAATGAAATGTTCTCGCCCACAACGCCGACGGGCGGCGGCATGCTGTTGCCGTTCCAGCGGGTGCGTCTGCCAGTGGCTGTGCCCAGCAGCAACATGGATGTGGTGCCATCGAATGCGTTGAGCAGCGGCGCTGTTGTCGGTGCCGGGGGTCGCATGACCTACGATCCAAGTGGCGGACGCAAACGCACCGTCGACATTGCCATCGGTGGACCCGCCAACAAGGATGAGCTGCACATGGATGAGAGCATATTATCGCTGCTCCTCAAGCTGCACTCGCAGCTGAGCGGAAATTTGGACAGTTTCTCGCTCAGCGATGACGGTGGCAGCGGCAGCGGCAGCGGCAGCAGCTCCGCGGCCTCATCCTTGCCCATGGATGTGGACTGCAATGAGGCGAGCACCTCGACGAGCACTGCGCTGGCCGAGCGGGGGCATAATTTTAGCAGTAACTATAAGAACATTCAAGTGTCGAATTCACGGATCGGCGACGGACCCTTCTTCATTGGGAATCTGCTGCGCAAGATCGCGACAAGGGACGAGCTGTGTGCGCAGAGCATCGATGATATACGGGCCCGTTTGTGGCCCAATCAGCGCGAGAAGCAGGCGGAGGCGCGGGCACGCGAGACCAAGGAGAAGGAGGAGCGCCGCAAGAAGGCACGCGAACGCCAACAGAAGATGATGCAGGACTTTGCCAACAAGCAGAAACAGTTTATGCAATCGGCCGCAGCGGCGGCCAACAATATGGACTTTGGGGCTGAGGATGAGGATGATGAGGCCATGTACGAGGAGCAGCCCAGGGAAAAGGAATACGATTGCATCATTTGCAATTGCACCACGCCCAGCACTGAAACGAATCCCATTGGCCTTGTCGTCCTGGTCGAGTCGAGCGGCATCGTTGGCCATCGCCGTCGCATCGCCGAACGTCTGCCCCTGCCCCTGAACGATGCGGACAAGGAGCGTCTGGCCCTGACCACACGATTGGCCACCGAATTCGCCCGGCGCACCGAGTTGCTTAGCCTCAAATTTGGCGACGAGTCGTGGTATCTATCCAATAACATGGGCTACGACAATGGCGTCCATGTGCAGTCGTGCGGCCATCATGTGCATCTCAGCTGCCTGGAGGCGTATCTGAAGACGCTCTATACGACGCAACGTCAGCCCGTGCAGGAACGTGGCGAATTCTATTGTCCTGTCTGTCGACAGCTATCCAATTCTGTGCTTCCACTCAGTCCACAGCTGGACAGGCCAACGCACCTCGTCCGCTCCGTTAATCAGCCGTTCGAGCAGCTAGTCGCCGATCTCACGGATCTGATCAAAGAGAACGAAACGATACCGGTAAGGCCAACACCAAAATCTACATTCCTCATTCATAAATGTGTGTGTATTTGTACATGTGTACATCTATAACAGATCACTGTTAAGAGATGAACACCCGTTGATGGTTAACATTGGTAGGTTTGCTAACAGAGATCGAGAGATAGATAGAGAGTGAGAGGTAGAGAAAAAGAAAGATAGGAAAATACAATAGATAGAGCGATGGAGCGAAGAGAGATATAGCGAATAAGATATATAGAGATTAGGGGGTAGAGAGAGGGATAGTGACAGAGATAGATAGAAACAGAGATTGAGAATGCGATAAAAGAGCAAGTCTGGGATATGCACCATATATAAAGCAGACTAGCAAAAAAGAAGATTCGAGTGAAAGACTGCTTCAGATAAGAAAACAGAAAACATGGAAACTATTTTTCACATCGCTGTTAACATCAACTTTTACAAGTGGTAGGCAAATAGATAAATATTCCGTTAAACAAAGAGTGTCGATTGATAATGTTGCCTATCTCTGTTCTATTTTAGAGAAATGAACTAAGATAAAGGGAGTTTCTTTTGCAAAAATATCGCTTAAAGTCTAATGATTCCATTTCTAACATAAGCTCAACAGAATATAGGAATATGAAGCTAGAGGAATATATTTATATATGTAAATATAAAGAATATTTGAATGTCATTTAATGAGGTCGTTCATTTTAACAGCCTTCGAAACTAACAGAGGCCATGGGACATGCCATGGAGGTGATGACCAACATAGCGCAGCGCAAGGTCAAATCCTCGAAGATCACGTTCCGCAAGCTATTCATATTTGTGACATCGATAGCGCGCACCAATCTGGAGGCAGAGATAATACAGCGCGGTGGATCGCTGTGCTCCTCGAATGCGACGCGCTACAAGCCGAAAAGGGATTGCATTGTGCCACTGTTGCATGTGCTGTCGGTGCATGTGCGCGTCCTGGTCGAGTGGCCGCTGTGGAGCAGCTGGGCATCGCTGGCCGGTATGCCGGTGACCGACAGCGAGCCATTGCCCATGCACTGCCTGGAGGTGATTCCCAGCCTGTTGGCCGATCCGATAGCGCTGTTGCTCAAATTCATATTGCTGGCGCCGCTGCATCTCGATCAGGGTAAGTTGAGGCGACATCTCCAGCTCAGGACTGAAGTCACTAAAGATCTTCTCTCTCTCTCTCTCTCGCTAGATTACTTCACCTGCATGGTCAAGGTCATGTACAATCTGCTCTACTATCAGATTGTTGTGCAATTGTGCGTTACGCTCACCGAACTCGAATGCGATCACATTTTGGCCAATTACGGCGACGAAACGGCCCCAGCTGGCTCACCCACCACAGCAGCAGCAGACGCAACGGCAGCTGGAGCGAGCAGCAGCAGCAGCAATCGTCGCAGCAGCAGTGCACGCTTTGGCCCCGCCCAGAGCTGTGCGGAGCTGGGCAGAGCGATGGCCTTGGTGTTGAATCAAACGAATCGCCTGACGCATCTGCGACGCGACAGCCTGCCCAGCACCAGTAGCAGCAGCGGCAGCACAACAACTGCAGCTGGCAACAGTAGTCAATCGGCATCTGAACTCAATCTCAAGTCAATGGAGCTGCAGCTGCAGTCGTTGTGTTTGCCGTTTTTGCGCATCGCCGCGCTGCTGCGTCAGCATTTGTATAGGAATGAGATGCCAGAGATTTCAGCACCTGGTTTGGAGTTTGTGCGTTTGGTTTACTATCTGGAACTGGTCACCGATTCCATGGACTGGGATTGCTTCAATGCATCGAAGGGCTTGTGCTTTATACCCGGCACCGAGCACACGTTGCCGCAGTTCTGGTGCAAGCAGCTAATGGACGTACATCCGCCCTCGGATACGGTGCGCGAGCTAATACTCATGAATCAACACTCGCTGTGGCAGCAGCCGCGTCTGCTCAAGCTGCCACGCGAATACGAGCGTCTCTTTACGGTGAGTAGCTGCAGAGAGAAAGAGAGGGGAGAGGATTAATCGATTAACATGGCATTGAAATTTGCTGATCAGTTAACATAACAGTGAAATGTTAATCTTCAGTTGTTAATCGGCTAACATAACAGTGAAATGTTAAGCGCCTTAATTTGTAATCGGTTAACATAACAGTGAAATGTTAAGCTTCATTTCATTTAACATAGCTCATATTAGACTTTGGCTTACGCTCTCTGGAATATTTTTAAAATTCATATTTACATTGTCTTTACAGTACTACCATGAACGTCCATGCCTCAACTGTTATAAGGTGCCGAAGGAGAGTTCCATCTGTTTGCTATGTGGCACAATTGTCTGCCTCAAGCAGAACTGCTGTGCTGAAAAGGATTGCTATGAAGCCGTGCGGGTATATATCCATAACTTTTCATCTATATATTTAAATATATGCAATTGAGATTAAACCATTTGTCTTTCCTCCTAATTAGCACACAATATCCTGTGGCGGCGGCATTGGCATCTTTCTGGTCGTCACCTCGACGTATATAATTGTCATCCGGGGACGACGTGCCTGCCTCTGGGGCTCACTCTATTTGGATGATTTCGATGAGGAAGATCGTGATCTCAAGTATGTGCTTGCATGCCTAATCCACTAGAGTTTCGCATTTCATTTGTTTTTTTTTTTTTCTTTTTTCAATTTTGTTGCAGACGCGGCAAGCCGCTGTATCTGAGTCAAGATCGATTCGATTTGCTGGAATCACAGTGGCTGTCACATAAATTTGCACACACAAAGCATACGTGGGTGTTCCATCGTGATGTCTTGTGAAACATGGAAGACCTATTGCGCAGCATACAGGAGCTGGTTGGCCAGATCTAAGCAGGAGAGAGACACACACAGCGGGGTAGAGAGCGAGGGAGAGAAATAAAGACATGATGCCAATCCGAAAGCGTGAATCGAGTCCTCGCCTCCACAACCTTCAACTACTTTCTTAGCCAAAGAAACGATGGTCTCTCATCAGCTTCCCATACACCCACACACACTCACTCACTCACTCATACACATGCACCCACACACACACACACACACAGTACTCTGTCCTAAAAGCGAAAAAAAAAATAGCATAAAAACAAATTTCTAGTTGCGCGCCAAAGCCGGCGATGCCTATGATAAATGTGTCTTTGCATATGTATGTATATGTATATGTATAAGTATGTATGTCTGTATGTAAAAATATATATGCATATACGAATGAGAAGCAGCAACGGATGTAGCTCTGAGTCATATTTAATATATATAAACATAAATACTATATAGCTATATATGTATGCATATATAAAAAAAAAATTGTGTATGTTGTATACACTTAACAAAAATAAAATAAATTAAAAAATAAACAAAACAACACAATAAATCAATATATAAATAAAAATAAAAGACACAATACGCTAACTATAAACTCTATTATATTATATCATACTATACTATATATATACATATATATATGTTTGTATATAAATATATACTCGATAAACACAAAACTTTCTGAAATATTTAACTTTATGATTTACATATATTGTTGAAATAATTATGCAACGTCTGTAGCTCTGATCCTACTACTGCGCTCATCATGTAGATGAAGATGCTGATCATAATTATATACATATATATGTATATATGTATGCCTTCATAAGTCTTGATATTTGGTTAGGTTTATTTAAGCTACACACACACACACACACACACACACTGACACACACAGACAACAAACAAAAACTTTGGCCTCATGAGTTTGTGCATGTAAAAAACGAAAATTAAATTCAGATATACATAGTTACAATACATACATGCATATATATATATGTACAATTCTATAGATATTTGCAAGAATATATGCAACACATTTACAGTTATCAAATATTCCACAACAAATGTTAAACGAAAAGCGAATTACGAGAATTGAGCATAGAAAATGATGATGAAGAGCGCTTAAAAAATATTTAAAAAATTTAACACCATATAAAAATTATATATAATAAAATATTCATGATAAAAACTAAATATTAAAAGAATAAAACATAAAATGAATTGTGAAAACTGTTTGTGAATTTGTTATTAAATTGTTTTAAATAATTGCAAGCTAACATTGTTTAATGTACAATTGTATAAACAAAAAAAAAACTAAATGAAAAATGAAAAAAAAAAAACGGTAAACAAAAATCAACTGCAATTTTCTAATTCCAGGGTATACGAAAAGTTTGGGACAGTTAACTGCCAGCAGGCATTAATTGTGCGCGCGTGATTTCCTATTCTAATTTTTTTTTTTTTTAATCTCAAATTTAAGCTAAGTAAAGTTGTCAATTCATTTAGTATATTAATTAGTTCATAATAATATAGCACAAACTAAATCATGAATTATATTTAACAAACGAAATGAGAGAGGAAAAGTATATAAAATATGAAAAACATTCAAATAAAAACTGTTTTTTTTTCACCCTTTAAATTAGTTAATTTAATAATTATTAAAAAAAAAAGTAAACCAATAAATTAAAAAATGTTTTGGTAATTTTTGTTTCTTCATTTTTATTCATTTTCATTTCATTTCTTTTTTTTGACTTTATTTTTAATATTTTCGTTTTTTTTTTTTTTATTATTTTTTTGATATTTTTGCAGTTTTTTTAATTTTTTGATATTTTTGCTTTTTTTTTTTTGATATTTTTACCTTTTTTTTTTTTTT
>NW_022046390.1:12092-29904 GCF_001654015.2 Drosophila navojoa | reverse complement strand
TAGAATATAGAATATAGAATATAGAATATAGAATATAGAATATAGAATATAGAATATAGAATGGGGAATTGAGATTATAGATTATAGAGTAAATATTTACTCCCTTTATACTCCATTCAGCCATTTGTTACACCGGGCATTCGTATTTAACGGCTCTGCCTGTAACAGCGGCGACTGATGCCACCGGTGGCTGGCATTGGCGCCGCATCAATCATCTTAGCGCATAACGGTAACAGTAACGGTAACGGCAACGGCAGCGGCAGCGGCAACAGCCGGACGGCACGCACAGAGGCTGGAAGCGGCTATGAGACGGATACAAATTCGGGCGGAACGCGTCGCCCCGTATAGTTTAGTGGTTTAGTGTTAGCAACTGCTTTTTTGGTCGTTCCATCTTTGTAACAGTTTTCGAAAATGTTGCCACTGCGATGAGGCGCAACGGGGGCAGGAACCAGACCAGTTGCCACGGGATGATGCTGCACGCGTGCTGTTGATGGGCCTCGGGACTCAGCGGCGCACTCGACTCCCATGCCGCCTACTTTTGCACCTGTTCTCGCTCCCGCGGCTGCTGATCTAACTGGTGGTGGTGGTGGTGGTAGTGCTGCTGATGCTGATGCTGCTGATGCTGCCGCCATCATGTTTTGTTTGCGCGCTGTGAGCGGTGGGAGCGGTGGGAGCGGGTGTGTGGGCACTCAGCCGTGTCAGTTACCTGTGGCAAGCTGTTAACTAAGCGTATGGCAAATGTTTGCCAGCAGGAAGACGTTTAACCATGCTTATTAAAACAACAGCAACAGTCTGAACACCAGAGCCATCCAACCAGCTGGCAGCCGAAGGCCACAGGGGGCATGCCATACTTTTGCTTTCGCTCTCAGCGGCGATTTGGCATCGTTAGCGATAGCATTGGCCCAGCCCACAGCACACACCCCCACCTCCCCTATAAATATTTATGATGTTAGTTTTAAATTAGCAAAACCAAACAGCGTTACCATTAACGTTCCCATTTTGATTCCCTGTCGCGCCCTTTCCATTTGTCAAACATACAAATGTGTTCCGAATGTGTATTCCGCTGAGCTCTGTCCATTCTCTCTATTCTGTACAACTAATCCCCCAATTGGTTCTGTTGCATGCACACATACATATATACGTTAGTATATGTATATGGTTAGAAAGTGATTAAGCGGTTCTTTTCATTTGCCCAGGAAAATATTAAATGATTTAGAAAAGTAATAGAATTTATAAAAAAAAAAAAAAAAAAAAAAAAAAAAAAAACCAATAATAATATAAATAAATTTATAGTATTACATATATTTATTTTAATAAAATATATATAAGACATAATATAAATAATAGAAATAAAATATATAGATAAAAATATATATGTATATACTAAAATCCTTTATTTTTATTATTAGTAAAAAAAATCTATAATACAACTCTTGCTAAAAATCAAATAATACTTTTAACAATCTCAACATCCACACAATCACACACATTCAACAACCGATGTGGATATGGATAGATGGCAAGATTATACGATATAGGCAAACGTTCTCATCGATAAAGTTGCTCTGTGGCATCCGCTCGCTGTTAAGCCGTCGGAAGCAAATTCGATACGATTCCATATTTTCCATTAAGCTGGAACAATGTTAAAGCTTGTCTTAACCTGTATCTGCCTGTGGCAGCCTGTTCCGGCAGCTGCCAACGGATGCTGCCACAGCTCTGTTTCTGTTTTGGGCTTGCAACGGGCAAAAAGCATTTTGTGGCTGCTGTGGTCACACGTCACATAGGCTGACCACACAACTAAGCTGGAAAAAAAACAACAACTACAACAAATCCTACACACACATATAAAAACCAAACAAGTTCACTTTAACGACTCGACTGTTCAAATAATATTTAGCTTTTACAACGCTATAGAGCTGCCCACCTCACCACCTGGCCATCCCGATGCCAGCTATCAATACGTTTGCATTGGACACCACAAATCACAGCCAATTAAATGAGCAGCCGTGCTTTAATTAAAGCTGCAACAGCAACAACATCATCTGGCCCGGTCAAGGCCCGGCTCAGTCAACAGCAATGACCAAGACTTTTTGGTCAAACTTTGGCTTTCAACGTCGCTTTGTTGAACGACAAACACTGAATGGAGCTCTGCTTATTCTTTATTCAGTTCATCGCAGCAGCAGCAGCAGCAGCTCCCAATGCAAAGTTCATTTTATCTGCAAAATAAATATATCAACATTTACATACAACAAAATTGATATATTGACATGGGTAAATAAAGATTCCTTGCTGTGCTTAGATATATGTATGTATATGTGTGCTTAAATATACATATCTATGTGTATATATGTAAAATCATAAAAAAAAAAAGAACATTTATTGCCTTTTGCGATTCCGTATGAAAGTTTATGTTTCCCGTCGATTTTATTTACATGTATGTACTCAAACTTGTTAGTATGACATGCCTGTATATGATAAAAAAAAAAGACTCGTTATTTCGTAAAAATTCCATACATTTTGGTTGCCTCATTCGTTCATTTTATTTATTTAATTAAAACCAACTTAAGCAACGGCTTTCAGCTTGCCCTTTTTAAAATTTTACCTCATTCCGCATATAATATTTTAACTTATAAATTCAAATTTTCGTATAAAAATCTCTTGCAACGCGAGCAGAGTCAAATTTCCAAATCTGCGACTTTCTGATTGGCTCTTACTGTTGCAATAGTATTAGTGTGCGAGAGATGGTTGTTGCATAAATATTATCCGTGTGGGTTTGTGTCTTAACTACACGCTGATCATTTCTAGTTGAATCCTCCAATTAGCACTCTGCAAGCAAGAGTGAGCGAGAAACCAATATAGCTGCTGCTGTGTGTAGTTTCAGGCTGCATGGGCTGCTGAGTGAGAGCGAGATGGATATTAAGGTCAGACAGGCATGTTCGTTATGATTATTAGTGAACGAAGAGGCATTCTGTAAATCAAATTGTGGCTGCGAATTCGAGTGCAGAGCTACAACTGTAAAATAAAAATGGAAGAGTAGCAGTAAAGGAGTAGGCGAAGATAAGAGCAGCAAAGTAAATAATTTAAACATTATTTAATAAAAAATGCAAAATTAATGCGAAGAGAATACATGCGACAGTGATACAAATTGAACTGGAAAGCAATGGACATAAATGTGTGTGCATATATGTATGTATGTATTTATCTGTATACACAAGTATACACATGTCCACAGCTACGGCAATAAAAATAGAGACTGTTGTATTAAAAATGTAAAGACTAAGTTAATCAACAATTAATGACAATATATAATAATATTATTACCTTTTTTAGTTTTACTCTTTTTTTTTAATGTATATATACATAGGTACAATACATAGACAAACTTCTTATATGTAATTATACCATGACTAGCCATAATCCAGCAACTCATGAACTCAACTCAAGTTTAATATTGATTTTGGCTAATCTCACGATTTACCAATTGAACTGCAAGACAACTTCTGCAATTTACAGATATTGATAAAATTGGGTCAGCCGAGAAGCGAAGCAATTATTAATGTTAAATAAGCTGCTTGAAATATTGCACTCTCTAGCTGCCACTACCTCTCTCTCTCTCTCTCTCTCTCTCACTCTGCTGCTGCTGTTACTGCTCCAATTTGAAGCAGTGCAAAAGTCGATGAGGCGAATGGCAATGGCAACGGCGACAGCCCAGTTGATGCTGCCATTTAAAAGAGTAAAAGTAAAATACGTGGAGTTTATATAAAGTTTGTTGTAACATAAAATGCTGGAACTTTTTGATGTTTTATTAATTAACTTTTTGCAGTGCATACAGCAGGAGAAGGAGAAGGAGAAGGAGAAGGAGGGCGTTCTCGGTGCACGCTAAAGTGCTTTGGTGGTGCTGGCGGTGCTGCCGGGTGGTGTGAACCGAGTGGCTGGGCAAGCGTGTGGTTAAAACTTTGATGCCTTTTTAGTGACGTACAGGCGCAGGCGTTTCACACTCGCACACACACACACCCACTAACATACTTGGAGCGCATATTTAAATATTTATAATGATGTCCGGGACGTGGGTGGGGGAGGGCGGTCTGGAGGTACGTGTGGAGGCGTGGCTGTGCAACTTTTTGCAGCTTTTAGGTACACAAATGTTTCGCAAGTACTATATAGCCATCTTTCACCTAATTGCTCGTAAAATGTTGCAGATGCCAAACGAATAAAACAAAGTAACCAAAAGAAACTAAAAAAAGAAGGGAAAAGCAAAAAAAAAAAAAAACTTTAAAGAAAAAATCTGCTCACAAATTGCACAAAACTTTTCGTTAGTCAAAATCAAACGAAAAAAAGCAAAAACAAAAAGGACGTGTGTGTGTATGTGTGCGTGTGTATGCGTATTCGACCATTGACATCGTGAAGGCGAGGGGCACGCGCCCTTATTAATATATTATTGAGTTGAATGCAGATGAAACTAGAAAATGGGACAAAGCACAGCCTGAGACTTCATTATAAATCTTCGAAAATATGCTATAAATAATGCAAACAATTTGCCAACGCAACAAAAAAAATAAATAAAAAGGACCCATTCAAAGGGCAGGCTAAGAAAAACACAGAGAGAGAGAGAAAGAGAGAGAGAGCGAGAGAGAAAGACTGAGACAGACAAGCCAACACATACAAAGCAATGCCAAAAACGAAAGTGCACAACACACAACAAGAGCAACAAAACGGCAAACAACAAACGCAGAAATTGGGCTATTGGCTAACAGAAACAAAGAAAACCAACAAGCCAGCAGAAGCAGCAGTAGCAGCAGCAGCAGCAGAACGGCAAAGGCAGCATCAGCAGGAGCAGCAGCAGCAGCAGTGAAGCAGCTCCGGTAACAACAAAGGCGCAAAGCCGATTTCAAGAAAAGAGCACGAACCAATGCATACCCTCACCTACCCCCCTATGAGAGCAACTAAAGTCTTTTTCGATATGGAGACTTTGAATATTTTTGATATTTTTAGATAAGTAAAAGAAAGAAAAAACTTGCTGAAATAATTAATGAAGAAATCAAATTTATATGTATATATATATAATTATTATTATAATTATTTATTATTTGTTCTTCTTACCAAAGATATGAACTTTGTTAAAAATATATTTATTATTATCTGTAGTAATATATAAATATATAATATTTATTTATATTTATTTATTTATATTTTATATACATATATGTATGTGCATATATATTATTTTTATTTTACCAATTTTCTATTGAAATTTAGATTTTTTTCTCTAGCATTTTTATTCCGTCCTGTATTTTTGTGTTTGTTTTCATAGTTCTTATTTATTAATATATTATTTATTTACAAATGTTTTTTTTTTTATTTAATTCTTTTATCATTTTTTTTATTTTATTTAGTTCTTTTATCATTTTCTTTATATTTATAATTTGTTTCATAGTTTCTTTTATCATTGTCTTTATAATTATACTTTATTTCATATTTTTTGTTGGATTTTCATTTTTCTGTATTTTCTATATTTATTTGTGTTTTCTCTTAAATATTTTTTTTATTATTGCTTTTTTTATCGCTCTTCAAATTTTTATATATATATTTTGTTTATCATTTTCTTTATAATTATAATTTGTTTCATATTTTCTCTTAACATTTTCTTACTAATTATAATTTAATTCATATTTTTTGTAATATTTTAATTATTGTATATTTTCTTTATTTATTTGTATATATTTTTTTTTACTTTTATTTATTATCGCTTTTTTTTATCGCTCTCCAAATTTTTGTCCAACATGAATTTTTTATGAAAATTCTATGGACTGCCATAAATACTAAACAATTATGTGCCCATAACTAAAATACTAAACCTAATGCAATTACAATTGTTTTATTTCACAAACCGAAAGCATAATATATACAAAGGGTTTGATAGATATTAAAAATAGAAATACAATAACAACATTCAATCAAATGGCTTAAATAATAATAATAATAGTAATAACAGTAATGCCCATGCTAGTGTATGCCTTTAATTTATGCTCGGCCCAGGGTATACACAGCTACAACATGAACCATAACAACTGACAACTGGCGGAGCAGGCAAACTTGAATTTGGCGCGGCAATAAAAAAAATTTGGTGCGCTCCTTGCGTTGAATTAACAGACACCGAGAAGCACCACCGAACAACAACAGCAATAGGGGCAGGGGGCACGGGCCAGGGGGCAGGGGGCGGTGGGCAGGGTTTTGGCTTTGCTGTTAGGGACGAGAGTGGGGATAACGACACAACAATGCGCACCAGGCACGAGTACAAAAGTACAATAAAATTGCATACGAAATCAGTTTACTGCAGACGAAAAAATTAAATTAATGAAGAGAAATGGTAATAAAGCGTTAGTCACGTGTGTCTCACCGACATGCTATCTTCCAGCCATGGCTATCCCCCCTCACCCTCCCAACCGAGAGCCCGCCATTCGCCAGTCCGTCTCTCTTCAGGCTCTACCCTCTCCCCTACTTTCTGTGTGTGTGTGTTTGCTTAAGTAAAAGCAAAATGAGCAGCAAAGCGAGCTGGCAGAAACTAGAATTCGGCTCATAGTTAGCAGCAGCAATGTCAAAAGGCAGGCTGATTGAGTGATTGACTGACTGACTGACTGACTGATGGACTGACTGACTGATTACACAAGTCAACAGAATATATTGAGACTGAGTAATCAAGAATATCAGCTAAATATTAAGAGATACTAGGCTGGGAAACATTTAAAGCTCTGAGACCTTATATAGGAAACAGCCCATGCGCACACACACAAACACATAGCAGAGGTGCTCTGCTAACTGCGCAGTTGACGCAGCAGCTGCACTTGAGCTGCATTTTTGGATAATATTATGAGCAGCTATTTGCTGTATAACTGTTATTGCCGAGCAACTATGCGAATCAAACTCGAAGTGCTTGATAATCACATACAAATTTGTGTATTTGAGCACATTTTAAATAAATATAGCTACTATCCAACATACAACAAAAATCAAAATTGTATAAAATACTCAGAAATCTGTATGCAAAATTTAGAGACTCTAGCTTCACAGATCTTCAAGATATAACTCTAAACAGATTTGTTCATTAGATTTTTAGACGATAACATTAAAATAAATAAGCAGTTATCGATTATTTCAAACAAGCTCGATCTGCGCCTGCTAGACAGGGACCCATAAAACTAGTTTAAGGTCTCTAGCTCTTGTAGATTCCGAGATCAGCGCGTTCAAGTATACAAACGCACGGACCAGGCTTAACTAACTCAAATAGTCGACCGACTTTTCCATTTTCAATTGATTCCAACTTTCCAAAATGTCCCCCAATATATACATCTATTATGTGCTAATTATGTGAGAGAAACAATCTAAATGTATTTCTCATCTGTTTCTAAGGTATACATTTTTATCAAATGTCAAGTGTTCACATATATCCTAATGTCTACAGTATGTAAATTTAAATAGCTCTTGAAATTAATAATTAATAATTAATAGTAATACACATATGTATGTAGCACCACTCTCGCTTCATCTCCTTAAACTCCTTAAACAAATTGAATTATCTATGGCCGTAGGTCAATTTGCAGCTTAACTAACATATAATGGAGATTATAAGAGTTAATAAACTTAACAGCGCTGCCTCAGTAAATATAATTAACATCATTTTGACAAATATTTATATATTAATTTCAATCAAATTTTTTCTGCATATTTATTCATCTATTTGAAATGCGAGAAAAAAAAATGAGCTAATTATTGGACTCAAAATGAAGAATGAATATTTATATAAGCATAAAAAGTTTATTTGAATTATGCTTATTCAAGAATATAAAAAGAGTATATTGGCTTTGTGCAAAGTCCATCGAGCTATTGATTTGCACAAATATAATATAAATAGGGGCGTGGCAAATCAGAAAATGGATTCGACAACATTTGGACTGTAAATGGGTATTCTGCAGTCGGTAACGCCCGAATAAATTGTAAGCATACATATTCATAATAATGTAACATTAGATAATCTCTTAATTATAATATGCTTAAATATTTATTTAATTTCCACTCAAAGTAGCTAAATAGAAATTGAAATATTAATTTCATTTTTTTTTTTTTTTTTTTGTGCAATCAAATGTGATTTTTTTTATATATGCCCTAACAGCCTATTAATAATAATGTGATTTTATGGATATTTATTGAATTTAATCCCAATTATCATATTTAAACATTGAAGTGCGGCAATTATTAATTAAGATGTAGAAATGAGATATTTGAACACTATTTACGCAATGCTGAAATGTAAATATATAAGACTAATTGAAAACATTATTTGGTTATTCACGCCTGAATAAATTTCAATTACAATTTAAATTAGAATTTGAATTCGAATTGGATTTGGATTTGGCATTTATATTTGAGTTGGAATTTATGCATTTTGACATCTGCACTGTTCACAGACAGAGCTCACAACAATTGCCATCAATCAGCTGGATAAACAGCCAAGTAACGGTATCGATAGACTGACAATTTCGCTGATTAAAAGTTAATTAATGATTGAGCTTTAAATGCTAGTATATAAGTCAATGTTTTCCTTCTTCTACTTCTTTTTTTATTTGCCCATAGATTCTTTGCTGTTTACTTGTGCCCGCGTGTATGTGTGTGTATGTGTGTGTGGTACATTCCACTATTTACACCACAAATATGGCTCAAAAGCAAATCAAGCATAATCAAATTATTTCCACCCGATTGGTGTTTATTGATAAATTATACCACATACAATATTTTGATAACATCAATTATAGTCTCCAATAGCAGCTGCAGCGATAACCCCAACACGAGAAAGAGTCCCCACACACACACACACACACCCTTAGGCAATATTGTCATTGATTTAACTGAAACCCGATGCGAACTCATACAAATTTCTTAGAGCTGTCATCATTTTCTCTCACAGTGACCGACTATTCTATACCCTATACAGATATATATATAAATGAACTCAGATTATATATCGTTTATGTAGCTTAAAATAATTTGAAGAGTATTCTACATTCTATAATGTCTGCACTTCCTATCCGAGTGACTGACTTCTACATACCCTGTATGTGCAAACAGAAAATGTACTCAAAATATATGCATTATATACAAATCTTTCATAGAGTTTACCATGTTCCATACTGTCTATCTATAGTCTTTATATAACTGACTACAAATGACTGACTGACTTGTGTATACCCTGTACAGTGTATATTATGAAATATGTAGTGCCAAGAATCGTGTTCCACAAATCATTTATAGAGTATTCCGTGTTCTATAATATCAACTCTCAGCAAACATATGCCATTGTGTGTGTGTGTGTGTGTGTGTGTGTGTATGGAGACAGTCCTCTGTTGCTCTCTCTCTTTCTCTCTCTCTATGCACATACACGCACTATGTCCTGCATGGTTAGCTTGACTTAATATCGCGAACAATGGGCTGAACCTCATTTGTGTGTATTTTGCTCTCCCCCCCCCCCCCCCCCCCCTGACTATCCCGCCCCTCACTCTCTCTCCCTCTCCGTCTGCCCTCCCCTTACTGTAGTTTTAAGGCATCAAATATTTATCAGATGGCTCGCACGATATATGCAGATGTGCTGAATTTTCATTATTTTAATCAGTGCCATATTACATGCTGGCCCAGGCTCAGTTAATACCTTAATAAACATAGATATCCCTATGCTCTTATAAAAAAAAAATCACATTTTTTCTATCACACTTAGCTACGCCCCTTTCTTTTTTTTTGCCTGCTCCCCGCCCTGCAGCAGTGGAGCGTTAAAAGCATTTTCAACACATTGCACATATACAAAAACATATGTATGTATATACACATACCGTTATGTACATGTTGTACCTACACATGTGTATCAATATGTACATCGATATGAAAAACTCGCAGTTTTTGTGCATAAGCAATTTTTGACGAGTTAAGCTCAAGCGTTGAACGACAAAAATAATCAAAGTAAAACTACAAATTTATTTATATGTATATCATATGTGATATATGTATGTATGTGTAACCTGCCTGAGCCCATTGAAAAGGCAATTTGGTGCATAAAGAACTTGTTAAAATGTTTGAAACAGCCAAAGGGAGGAGGCCTGAACGAAAGGCCAAACTGCCGTATCGATATAAGTTTATATGCCATACAGTGCATACAAGCTTACATTGTTTGTCGTAGCTCTGCTCATTTGCATAATATCGATAAAAATCGAACAATATCGATGGCCGACACTATAGGGCGTCTTTACAGCCATTTATGGCTGTTCTTTAGTTTGTTTTATCGATAAATATCGATGGCCGATCTTATATGGTATGCCAATAGACATATGTCTGCCATTTTTTTGTCTGTTTTACCGATAAATATCGATTACCAATAGCCAATAGCCATATATATTTATTCTTTAATTTATCTTATCGATAAATATCGATGCCCGAACTAATAAGGTTTGTATGTCAATACCCATATATATTTTTTATCGATAAGTATCGATGCACGAACGTATAAGATATGTCAATAGCTATATATAACTGCTCACATTCCATTTACTTATTGACACACATCAAGCGCAAAATGATATAATTTACAGACTCCCCTGCTAATTTCATACTATCGATAAAACCAGGCCTTATATGGCATGTAAAAGCCTATATAAGCCTATTTATATTTTTAATTGTTTGTATTATTTATTATTATATATTATTGTTTGATTTACCTTGTTATCGATAAAAATCTATATACCAAATTTGCTAATTAAAAGCAGTAGTATAATTTAATCAATAACGGAACCTCTTTATATCATCTGGAAATACAATACAAGTACAACCTGCTATTCACGTCTCTAAGCATGCGGATTTCGAACCAGAAACCAAATGCCCATCGCATTTATATACTTCGAAATGCCACTTGAGAGAGCTGGGCGTAGGTCAGCTCTCGATTAGGCTTAGTATAATCTGTTGCATACTCGGGCAAATATTCAAAGCCCGTGGCTCTGAGCTGACTTACTATCAATAAACAAAATGGAGCTTCAAGTAAATATTTTATGGGTCCAAGTTGGCACATACTCAAGCTCCAATGGATATTCTAATTTCAGACACAGCCAGCTCTACAAGTGTATATACATATATTCATGCTAAAGTACATATTTAGTACAGGGCAATCTACTATTAGTTAGTTTATTGGCGTACGTGCTGCAAACTTTGGATGACTGTGGCTGAGGGCCGCAACAAGGGCCCGATACAATTGGATGCGGACACGGGTCGCAGGTAAGGGATAGGGGTGGCTCTTGCTAAGGGTGTGGAGGATGGGGCGAATGGTGTTTTGGTCACACATGTGTTTTTATGTCTGGCCGCAATTGATTTGTAATCTTGGTAAACAGGATTTAACAGATTAGACGTGTAACAAGCGGCCGATAATCACAGGACACGCACCCAAATCGCACGCACGCACACACAGACAGACGCACACAAACACACACACAGCTGCTACACGTGTGTGTGCAGCTCTTCAATTTTGGTTGCCTTCATTTTGTTTTTGTTTTATTTTTTTTTTTTTTTTCTGTTTCCTTTATATGTGCATTGTTCGACACACACACACACACACACACACACACACACACATACTTACACATTGTATGATTGATACTTAATGCAGCTTTTAACATCGTTAGTATATCGTCATTCTGTTCTGCTTCAATCGCTGGCTTTATTGGTATTTTCTCTGGCTTTTGTTTGACTTTCGGCTGGCTGCCAATTAGCCGCCTAACGAGTGAGAACTGTGCCACAGCTAAATATACATATATAAATAAATATACATATACATATATAGATAGTATATATATGTATATATATATATATGTATTTAGTCTTGCATTTGTCCACGTTAATTGATGATGAGCACTCATTTAGTGGCCATGGGTCAGCAGGTGAATCACCTGAATCAGTAGTCAGTCGGTCCATCAGTCCGTCCGTTCGTCCGTTCGTCCGTCCCTCATTTAATTTATGCATTTGCCTCATTTTAATAACTAGCCCAATGGCAGGCGGCCACATTTGGGCTCTAATGAAGCGACAATCCGGGCATATGTGTGTGTAACCATGTGCATGCATTCAGTTTTGGCCATTAAGGACCATTTGCAATTTAGATTATGGCCGTGAGCTACAAAATGTGCGCTGCTGAGCTAAATTCGCCAAATTGCTATTCATATTCGCACGGTCACAGTTCGCCGTTCGCTGTACGCACGGTCACAATCGATAATATATCGCCTGGGCTATCGATAGTAAGTGACTTGGCCAGCCCCATTGGAAATTGGCCAATAAGCCGGCTATAACTTGATTATTCGCCATCGAGAGTGAATAATGGATATTTTCAACACTCGGCGGTAACTCAATTTCATTCGTAATTCCCATTCTGATTGACAGCTTGAGTGAATGATGATTAACTAACAATTTGCGTATGTATTTGCCAGCATATATGTATCTCGATTGTCTCATTGATATGCCGTCTGTCTGTTAGATTAGCTATTATCATGATTGATTAAGTGTTTGCCTAACTGCGATATAAATTCGTGCTATGATTGACTGATTGATTGATTAACTAAATGACAGAGGGACTGACTAAGTCAATGCCAGATTGACAGACTGACTGACTGTGGTCATATATTTAGTGAGTAAATAATTCTTTAACTGGGTAATGGAGTGAGTGTATGATTATCGACTGATTGATTGATTGATTGAATAGGTGAATAATCGACTGACGTGTTGAGTGTGCGACTCATCAACTGATTGAAGAATTATCTAATTGAATGAATGAGTTCTTAATTGACTGAACAGATGTCTAAGCAATGAGCTGATTGACAGTGATTGACTAATTTGATTGAGTACTTATCGATTTGGCAGGAGTGATGAACTGATTACACTAATTGAGTAATTGGCTAGATAATTGGTCAGTAAATTTATCAACTGATCATTAAATGATTGACTGATTGAGTGATTGAACGATTGAGCGATAGTCTAATTGAATAAGTGATTGGCAGATTGACTCAATGATTGATTGACTGGTAGAGAAGTCGATGAATTAAGTGATGAACAGATATATGTATTGATGAAATGATTGACAAAAAGACTGATCGGATAACCAATAGCTCAATCAATCATTTGATCTACCTCTCTAAGTAAATCATCTAAACAATTGATATTAGTCAATCAATCAACTGAATCTATTAACTAATGAATGCTAGTTTGATTGAAGGATCACTTGACTGAATGACATGCTGGTACTATGAATGGATGATTACAGATAATTGACTAGAAAAATAACAAGGGATGGAGAACTATACGGTTTGATGGACTGAACAATTGGTTGGGTCTATAGCAGAAAGTATTTACCGTAAGTGTCCCATTGTCTCGCTCACATACCGGTAGAAGTATTTTAAACTTGCCTAGCGTCCAATGGAACTAATTGAATAGCTGACAAAGTGCTGGCTCAATCGTTTCTGCAACATTTACAAGCGCCGTTATGCGCAACGTGGCTTTGTGACATCCATAAAAATTGCAGGCAATTATCCGTACTCTGTAGTACTCCTGTGCGTGCGGCAATGGCGATTCCGATTCCGATTCCAATTCCGACTTGTTACTGAAAGCGAATGTGCGGGCTCCCAGCCAGCTACGCGGACAAAACATATCGAAGCCAATTTTGGCTGGAAACCGTGCGGCTAGTAATCAGACGCTTAATTAATATGACACATCAGCACGCACTAAAGCGCCAGGGATAGGCCGCAGCATTAGGGACTGCAGAAACAGAGCGAGAGAGCGAGAGAGAGAGGGAGGGAGAGCTGGGAGGAACGGAGCAAGGAAAGAACCATTGGCAATTTTCAATGTCTGGCGATTTTTGGTGGCGATGCGGCTGCCCGGCAATGTTATTCGGTTTGGCATATATCTGATAACAGTCCCGGTAATGGACGACACAACTGCAGCAGCGGCAGCAGCAGCAGCAGCAGCAATAGCAATGGGCAAAAACAACAACAACAGCAACAACAACAATAGTAACTGGCTCGAAGGCTCGGATTGCCGTAATTGCTTCATAATTGAACAATTATGCAAACGTGATTGAAGTGATTATTGGACCACTTAGGCGCCAATGTTTATGTCCTCGTCAGTGATTTCTGATTTCGCATTCCTAATTCCCCGATTCCTGCTCACATTTCCGTTTACAGTTGCTACTTAATGGTCAGTAATTGCCTCATGGTTTTTGCCACTTCTTCTTTGTACAATCGTTATCAACGAACTTTTTATTTCCGATTACGGTGCGAGCTAATTCGATTCCCCATGTCTGCATGGGGAAAAGCGATATATAGCCTAAGAATACAGAGTGAGAAAGATAGCGAGAGAGAGAGAGAGAGAGGGAGAGTAATTTTATGGAAGATAGGAAAAGGTACAGAGTGATAAAGAAGAAAGAGGGAGATGGAGAATAGGGAAAAGACTTACGATAGACACAGAGAGAAAAGAAAGAAGGAAGAGAAAACAAATGAGCGAGTGTGAGGGAGAATGAGAAAGAGTAAGTGAGAGAGAGAGAGAGAGACAGAGAGAAAGAGAGAGAGAGAGAGAGATAGACAGAGAACGAGAGACAAACATATGGAGAGAGATTGAATAGAGGAGAATGGAGAATAAGTTAAATGGAGAGAGAGAGAGAGAGAGAGAGAAAACGAGATAGAGATAGAGAATGAGAGAAGAGGAGGGGATGGTGAGAGAGAAACAATGGAGAAAAAGTTAAATGGAGAGAGAGAGACAGAAAAAGAAGGGATAGTGAGAGAGAAGAGCGAAGAAACGAGAGAGAGAGAGATAGAGAGAGAAAGCAGAAAGAGAGTGAGAAAGATAGAGATAGCTTGAGCTTAAATTTTAGGAGGATGCTATCTGATCTATTTATAAAAGACAAACTTCAAATGATATGAATCGACGAGGTTATATTTACATATATATTTTACTGAGTGGACAATTCCATATGAAATAGGTTTACATCATTAATAAATATAGCCTTGGAAATTATTTTAAATTTAATTCGAATAATTAACTTTTAGTATTCATCAACATTTGAATCATGAATATTAATAAGGAATATTTGATACCTACCTACCTATGGCATTTAATGAAATGCGCATACGAATAAAAGAAAATATTGCTACAGACTCTATAAACTCTATCCCCATACACGTTGCTAAATAAATAAATTATATTAAATTGTTAATTTGCAAACACAGTGGACTAGACTCTCCTCGCCTCGCCTCGCCTCCCCTCGCCTCTGTCGCTTTGAATTGACTGTCAAAGCGTTAATGGGCAATAGACAAATCAGAGCTGGAATCAGAGCCAGAATGAGTATCGGAATGAGAATCAGAATCGGAAGCAGAGAACTACATGCTGTGGGCAAATTTGTAAGCCTTGAGCCTAGGCAACTTGTGAATCGAGGCAATTGTTGTTGTGATAAAGCGAACTTAAGCGATTTGTGCAGCTTACAAAGTCGTAAAGTCGTAAAGTCAGAGAGCCAAAGAACGACAAGAGCTGAGCTGGCAGTAACAATTGCCGAATTCAAGAGCGAATGACTTGACTTATGAAAGGATACTTGTTGTGAGCCGAACAAAAAAAAAAAAAAAACACACACAGTCTAAGAAAAAACAAACACACAGAAAAAACATAAAAAGGGAAAACGCCAAAAGCAAATCAAAGCGCGTTGAGAGGCGACAAACACGCCCAACATTCCAAACGCATACGAAACACTAGCAACCAAAAAAAAAAAAGATATATATATATATCTATGGGAATGGGAATAAGGCTAAGACGGGGATTTAGATGGCGGCACTTGTAAACTGAAACTGGGCGTTGCAGCCCAAATAATAATAAAACAAAAGGAAGTAGGAACATTGCAGTCGGGCATGACCGACAGAAGAATACCCATGAAACTGCCAAATGCTAGCAGATTTATCACGCGATATATATTTCTATATACATATATGTATATTTGTCGACAATAATCGGGAACAGCTTGAGAGCTTATTAATCAAGGTTATAAAAGGGTATATAATCCGAATTTCAAGTCGACGGAGATACGAAGAGACAAACGAAGGAACAGACGGAGCAAAAGGCGGAGAAACGAACGCGAAAACGGACAGACAGACAGTTGATCATACCAATAGCAAAACCAATACACCCACTTCACGTTCGTGAATGGGTATCAAAATGAAACTGACGAAGAGCTGAAAACATTTGAAGCCAAAAACCAAGTGGGTCTTTATGTTGTGGCATGCTTATTTTTTATTATTTTTACTATTATTACTGATACTTGCGTCGTTTTATTGCATAAATTGTTTATGAATTGGAAAATTAAATTTCTAACTGTGACTCCATATACATGCAGCTTTATGTATGTGTGTGTGTGTTCGTGTGAGTATGAAAGTTTATTTGCTAGCGTAAAGTTCAATTCAAATTGCATGCTTCGCAGCACAGCACAATCAAAAATGCCTTACACGCACACACACACACACGCACACTCATGTTTCACATGCCTGACTTCAACTCCGCCCCAGCTTCAGTTCAATTTGACTATTGTTTTATTCAACTCGCAAAAAACAAAAAACAAAAAAGCTTTTCTTTCATTTTCTTTTTGCTCGACTACAAATCAAGTTGTCAAATTTCTTAAAAATATGCAGCTAAGAATATTATTTTAAAATTGAGTGTATTATTAATTTATGTGTATATACACGATATATATGGCGATAAATATGACGATATATATGATAATATATAGAGACTGCACATTAAATGACTTCATTCCTCTGGCAGACCGTTATAAATACCAATGGTGGGCGTGGCAAATCGAAAACTAAAACGTGAATGAGTATGCTGCAGTCGGCAATGCTCAACGGCAAATATTCTTGCTTGCTTTCATTCAGAATTTTATTTAGATTAAATATACTTGAACGAAATAGATTTTGATTGAATATTCTTTAAGCTGCTTAAATTAATCTGGAAATTTCGCTAAATTCAATCATTTGCATACATATTTATTTAAACAACAATAAAATACAAAATGTACAAAATTGTTGTGCACGGCATCTAAACTTGTTAATGGAGAAACGCATTCAAACACTTCGGCAGCAGCAACAGCTCCATTGTCATTCAGCTGCAATCCTTGGCATCGCTGATTGACCGACAACGAACAAACAATTCCAGAATAGCAACAACAGCAACAACAACAACAACAGCCAGATGGAGAAGAGCGACAAAAGCGACAAATTAGTTTTGTTTCATTGCAGCTCGAGGTGCGAGGGGGGTAGAGAGGGGGAGTGACGTAGCCAGACGACGACAATCTAATGCCAAACGTATATAGAGAGAGAGAGATAGGGAGAGAGAGACAAAGAGGGAGTGATATAGATGTATATGTATATCTATCTATATATATGTATATATGTATATTTGTGTGTGTGTTTATATATAGGTAGTTCCTTACCTGAGCATTTAGCCAAGTTGATTTTGCTGCCTCACAGTTTACACCAGATTTTAGATAGTTCAATTTTAAAGTTTAAATTGTGAAAATAATAAGTTTTTCAATAGGATTTACGCTTAAATTTTTTATATATTTTAAATACATATTTTAAATATATAAATCAACAAAAACTAAGCTACTTTTGCTACTACTACTACTACTACTACTACTACTACTACTACTATTAATACTACTACTACTACTACTACTATTAATACTACTACTACTACTACTACTACTACT
>NW_022046390.1:0-12082 GCF_001654015.2 Drosophila navojoa | reverse complement strand
ACTACTACTACTACTACTACTACTACTACTACTATTACTACTACTACTACTACTAAGCTACTACTTAAAATATGTACAAAAAAATGTAGTCACAATTTTTGATAGTTTAATAAGCTTTGATTTTTTGTTTGTTAAAGTTTTGAATCATAGTGAAAAAAATAAATAAATTTTACTGTGATCTAAGTTTCTTTTTTTTTTTTTTTTGACAATTTTCGTTCAACTTGCTGCAACTTCAGTTAACTTTTGATGAGAGAATTCAATTCGTATGGCTGGAACTGTGGCACTGACCAATCAGTCAGTCTGTTTTCACACACACACACATATAGACATCTATATATATATATATATATGTATATGTAGTGACACATATCTATCCGGACATCTATCTGCTATGCGAGGCAGCCATTCAGCTGTCATTTCATTATTTATACTGCTGATTAAATTTCCGCTTATACTCATTAAGTTCCATTGTGAAACCACTTCCGTTGCCATCGTCATCAACACCATCATCAGCAGGAGCAGGAGCAGCAGCAGCAGGAGCAGGAGCAGGAGCAGCAGCAGCAGGAGCAACCAGAGGACACATATAAAGCTAAGGCCATGGCCACAGTCACAGAGTCAGTGTCAGAGCTAAAGATAGAGCCGGGGCCAGGACTGGCAGCAGAGTCAGCTGGGCGTGGGCGTGGGCGTGGGGGCTCACAATCCAAGTGCTAGTCCAGAGTTGATATTAGACTTCGTGTCGGGGATAACAAACTAATTAAGTCGACGGTAGCTGCAATTGCAAAATGTTTTGTAGGTGCGAAACTTACAAAGCACTTCAGAATTACAATTGAGAGCCCACGATTAACAAGATAACAGAAAACAGAAGAACAAGAAGAAGATGAAGAAGAAGAAGAAGAAGATCATCTAGCCAACTGCAGGCAAAAGACAATCAAACTTTAGCAATGATTTCAGCAGATAACGCCGAATCGCGCTACTCAAATTAATTGAATAAACAAAAACTAAAAAGGGAGCAAGAAAATATAATCAAATGACAAATGAAATCAACATTCCTAAGTAGAAAAACTTTCAAATGCTCTAAAGCCAAGAGACGAGCTCAAAGCTCAAGATTCTCAGCTCGAACTAAACTTGTTCAGTGTCGTCTGTAATGACCGAATCAATGGAAGCTCAGAAATGAGGGAAAGCATTTGAATAATTTCTGGTAGATATATTGGGCTTTGTTTTATTGTTGGGAAATAAAACCCTACTAAGACATTCATTTAAAGTAAAATTCAGAAAATCTAAGGAAATTTTGTTTTGTCTTAATAATACATTCATTAGAAAAGAGTTTTGGTAATAGAATATATATGTAGAGCAAACCATTTCATTTTATTTATTAAAAAATTTAAATTTTTTTTAAAATTTTTAAAAAATATGTTAATAAAAAATTTGTTTTGATTTATAAACAGTTCTAGCTACGAGCTAAAGTCATTATTTATTGTTTATATTTTAAAACAATTTTTAAATAAAATTTTACTAATTAAAACGAAAAAATAAAGTCAATTTTAAGCAATATTTTTATATTTTAGTTTTTAAACTTTTGAAAGATGCAAAGTTTCATGTTATAAAATATATATAAAATATACAAGAAATATAATTTTTGCAATTTTTGTATTTACATTTTAAAAAATATTCTGCTAATTAAAAAAGAAAAACTTACAGAAAATTTTAAGTAATATTTTTTTAATTTTGTAACTTTAAAAAAGATAACTTATTTAAGGTATAAGATATACATTAACAATGAACATAATTTTGGCAAATTATGCATTCAATTTAGACAAAAATAGAAAATAAATAATTATTAAAAAAAAAAAAAAAAAAAAAAAAAAAACAGTTTTAGTTTTACATATTTTTTTTTTATTAATATCATATGTGTGTAGTATATAAATATACGTAGGTAGATCTATTTGTAAAATGCAGAGTTTAGCCTGACCAAAAAATATCAAATTTCAGTTTGCAACCTTTAGCAAAGGAAGTGGCATATCAATATTAATTGCTTGCAATTTGATTGTGTTTAGCTGACATAAAAGCACGCACGCATACGCACGCACACGCACGCACGCACACCCACAGAGAGAGAGAGAGAGAAAGAGGGAGAGAGAGTAACCCGGAAGTTATGTTGTATAGCTACAGAGCTCTCTGCTGCTAGCGGTAAATACCAAAAACAGTTTTGACTTCTCCCACTAACAGTCGCTGCTAGGTTGGGCAGGTTAATATGTGGCATGCACACACACACACACACAGATGTATACATATATATAGACACCGGCAGCACGTGCCTCTAGCCAAAAAAAAAAAAAAAAGGGTTGTTACAAAAAGTATTTTTACAAAATTTATCTCGTATTTACTTAGCAAATCTAAAAGCCAACATAAACAGAACTAATAAAACTTTAGCTTCGCTTTGTTATTGTTGTGGTTGTTGTTGCTCTTTTTTTAACTTATTAACTTGAAACAGATTCGTGACTCTTGACATGGTCGTGTCACGTCGCCGAGAACATGGCACGCGCGTCTCTAGACGCTCTCGTCTAATTTTTCTGTTTGTGCTGCCTTCTTGCGCCTGGTTGTCAATATACACAGACACACATACATATATATTATGGATGTTTTTTTTTTTATTTAGTTTTGTTTTGATTTGCTGCCTTATTCATTGCGACAGCATTGCAGTAGTCGTCGTCCTGGCGGCTGCTGCTGCTGCTTCTGCTGTTGCTGCCGCTGCTTACGTAATTTCCAGGATAAGCTGCAAAGTTACAACATTTTGCAGCAGCAGCGGCAGAGCCAACTGCAACATACATATGCTGCAACCGGAAGACACGAAACTGTGCAGCGACGTCAACTGCGACGGCGACGACGACGGCAGCACCGACAGCGACAGCATCCAGCCAGCAGCTCCTGTAGAGAATTGCAAAAGCAGCCGGGAACCGACTGACTGCACTGCAACAGCAGCGAAGCAGAGAGTACAATAAACAGATAGAGAGACAGCGCGAGCAAGTGAAAAAGAGAGCGAGCCACAGAGAGAGAGCAAAGGCCTAATGCTCAAGCTTTCAGAAGCTTTTTATGCCGTCTGTCTGCAACTGCACAATAAACATGTAAAAACGCTGCACTCATGCAACTCAGCGCTCAGCGTTCAGTTCGCTCTCTGCCACTGTTAATGTTAAGCTGCATTAGCCGGCTAGTTATGTTATGTTATGTTGGACTGTTAACAGACAGCGGCTGTTAGCATGCATATCTAATAAAAAATAAAACTAAATTAGTTTGATTCGCTCTCAGAATTTTTGATATGTTGAAATTTAAATTTGGTAAAAATACTTCAAATACTATTAGAGATTGTCTGTGCATGCTGTATATGTTCATGTATGTATATGTAAGTATCATTTGTTTATGCTACTTATAATATATTTAATTTTTGGATAAATTTTCATAGAATATTTATGTTGTTGTGCTCATCGAAAACAAATTTTTGTTTTCGTAAATTTTAATAAATACATACAATATTGAAATATATATGTATGTATATGTATGTATATATGTCCATAATGACGAGATCAAATTTATATAATTCCCTTTCTAAAATCATATATAAAATTCGATAATATATTTTTCGCGCTTTGCAAACTGACTGTTCCACCCGAAAATGCTCCAATTCACACCATTGTGCGGTCCTTGAAATTGACCCAAATTTTTTTAGGGAGGCTTTGTACAATGGTAGAAACAACAAAGGAAGCCATAAATAGAGCTCATCGAAATTAATCTACATGGCATATAGAAGTGCGGAAACTACAAAATACATTGCAGCAGATACGAAAAATCCGGACAGTTTATCACACGATGCTATGGTTCTAAACGACCATATAGTATGTCATGAGAATTTCAACTCTCCGTCTCAAGTCTATTGTAAATTTGTTTTAATTTTTACATATTTATGTATTATTGTATTTAGATTATTATTTTATTGTATATGTCTCTGTTTTCGTATCAAAGTATTACAGTTGGTAGTTTCGCAAATTCGATTAAATGCGATCGCCTGGAAATAGTTGGGTCCAAGCAAATAATGAAAAGAGAGAAGAAAAAAAAAGAAGCTATAAAAACTATTGGCGCATGCAAAAGAGGACAAGCTTCTTAAAATAAAAAAACGAAATAAGAGCCACTTTAAAATAGGAAAACGACAAATTTATGAAACTATAGCAACTTAGGCAGTCACAAAAAAAAAAAAAAAAGAAAAAACTAGATATACATATACATATATGTATGTACATAGTATAATGATACATATATAAAGAAGTGATTTATTTGATGTCACAGAAAAGCAGTCATGCATAAATATTTAGCATAGCCCTCAGTTCGCCAAAGATATTTAAATCAGCACAGTAGACGCACACACACACTCACACAGATACTTAGATATGCCAATAGATGAGAATGGAAGAAGGCACTACAAATACATCGATGGCAGAGCAAAAGTATAAAGATATGCTTTATAACTTTGTAAGCTGTAGGCGGAATGAAGGTGGACGACGAAGGACGGACGATGGACGGCGACGGCGATGGAACGGTTATCTAAATGTAGATGACTCCCTTCCTCTCTCTCTTTCCATCTCTCTTTCTCGTTCTCAGCGATTCACTGTCTGCGTTTGTCTAATGTCGCTGTATGTGTGATAGTTTTTTATTGGTAGAGCAAATGCGGTTGCCATACCAATGGGCGGAGGAGCAAGGGGGCCAGTCGGTGCGGTAGTCCCTAGTCCGTTCGCAGCGACGCCTACTTCTTCAATATGTTCCACGAGGCGAGCTAAACAAGACATATAAAAAGCCATAAGCTTCGTGGACCAACGGCTCATGTGGCATCAACAGGACTCTTGCCTTCCCTAGCCCCCGCACCCTGCCATCGCCTACGTCCCCACAGGAGGCAAATCAAATATGCGCAAATAAATAAAAATGAAAATTCAAAGCGAAGTGCAAGGAGCACTGCAAAATACAACAGGAAAAAAGAATCTTTAACTGTTGATACATTACGGCAGGGCACAAAAAAAAAACGAAAAAAAATGAAAAAGGGATGCACACACACACACACACACACAAACATACTCGCGCGCACACACACACACACATAGAGAGTCTCTGGTGTGCAGCTTAAGGTGAGCATTGGCCATGTTTGAAAAACACTTTATGGTATTTTTATAGTTTTGATATATTCATTGAAAGTGGTTCGGTTTATTTATTTTTATATATTTTTTTTTCTTTCTCTCTTTCTTCTTCGGCTGCTTCTTCTTCTGCTTTTTCTTTATGTGTCTAGAAATGCTTTGAAATATTTATGAATCAATAAGAACGACAACAAATAAAAACCTGCTTGCCAGTCTCCCGCTTGTCTGCCCATTAAGTATTGCGTGCGTGTGTGTGTGTGTGTGTGTGTTTGCCTGCATGCCCATACATATGCATGTGTGTGTGCGCGCTTTGTTGCTTCTGGCAATTGCTCAGCCACACACATGCATACACACCTACACACATACATACATATGTACATATGTAACTGTAATTTGGAGTGCGAGCAAAGTGTTTGGTTAAGCAATTGTTTATGCAAAACTTTACCGATTGGAATAGCTGGATAGCTGCATTGCTTTGTAGCCAGGGCAGCCGAAAACTTTTGACAGTCAATGTACTTTGGTCTTGGCCACATCCGGACTTCTGATTGCCTTAAGCACAAGTTTCCTGAATATTTATATCGCACATAAGCAGCTAGAGACAAAAACAATCACAACGATTATCGAGTAGTGTTCAATTGAAATTTACAAATTGAATGGACACTGGGGGGGAGGCGGCACTGCTCGACTGGCATATACCGTCAATACAAGTTGCTTTCATATATATAGAAAAATAAACATATTAACAAGCTGTTCAATAATAATAATAATAATTATCAGAGAGTTTTTTTTATTGCTGGTTGAAAAAAGCTGTGAGCCACTGTAGATCATACAAACAATTATACTACGCAGGCCGGTCTATACATAAGTGACCGATCATATTACGGCACTTATGTATAGCTGTTAAAATATACATAAAGCAACAAAGTGTTGCTATGTTGTGGGCCTGATAATGTTCATATATTGTGTACACTACTATACTGTGAGCATATGCTTATATGTATATCATACAACATACTACAATAGGCTCAACTTAATACTGCCTCAGCACTCGCTTTCAAATCCAACACATACACATACACATACATATATGCATGCATGAACATATGTAAGCATAACCATACGGCGCAATTAACGGTTGACCCATCTCTGCAAATGAATGTCTCTTGCTCACGCTCACACTCTGAGTGAAAGCTGAGAGAGCAGCCGATTGCTTCGTTTCTTTAACGACTTCGTTCGCGATCGTTTTGCAGCCGCTCGTTTGCTTTTGATTTTTTTTCTTCGCTCTGCTTGTTCCACACACCGTTTGTTTGAGTGGAATGAAGCAAAAAGTCGTTCGTATGTTCGTGCATGTATGCAAGTGCTGTGCTTGCACAGACTATGTTCGTGTGGATGTGAATGTGAAGACACATTAAGTTTCATCAAGTGAACGTCAATCGTATTTTTACCTTAACGAAGCTCGTTAAAAGAGCTTCACACGAATAGTTTCACTCAAGGCGCTCAGCAGCAAACGAAAAGAAACGAAGTCTTCTGCTACATACATATGTATGTATATGTCACACACACACCTACTCTCAAAAGAAATCTAAATGAAAGAAAATTTCATCGTTTATCAATCAGCGCATTAATTGACAGAGTATCGAACACTGCGAATACCCGGGATATATTTCCAGCAGTCGAGCGCTGCCAAAGACAGGAAATTAAAATGAAATGAATCAATTATCCAGGCAACAGAGTTCAGCTGTCAATGTTAAAGATGAGCTTAAGAGAGGAACGATTCCATGGAAGTGCCATAGGCTCTAATCTGCCTGCTCTATCTGGCGCAGTAATTGCTAACAGCAGCGCCGACTTTAACTTCAACTCCCATTGCTCCTGCTGCTGCTCCTGCTGCTGCTCCTGCTCCTTCGTCTGCTGCTGCTGTTCCATCTCCTCCACACATCTTTTACCACAAGAGTGAGCCCACAAAATTTAAATCATTTACGAAATATGCAGTAAGAAGAAGAAAATGGAAGCCAAAGAGTAAAATAATCCAACAACAACAGCAATTCAGCAACTACAACAGCTCCAACAATGCCGCACGGTATCTGTGAGAGTGTGTGTGTGTGTGGCAGGGCATATGCAGACAAGAAAAACAAGTGCTACGATAGTGCACTATATAGCTATACGAACCCTTAAATGCTCTATAAGAATATAAAAATGTAGAAAAACTGTCATATGTTTCGATATCCTATTAGAAGAGGCTTGCAATAGGCTAGATTACGATCACACTCACCCTCAAAAGCATGCTAAATAAGTATTTAGTTGAAAGTATAAAAGAACAGTACAGTAATAACGCAGAGAAAGTCAATAGTCGATAACATAGCTGTAGCACACTATCGATAACTATTTATAGTTGTATCTGCAGTTACATATGAAGAACGATCTAATGTTACTTAAGGCTGTTCACAAATTGCACATCAAAAACGACCGCTAAGAATATATATAGTAATCGATAAATAATCGATAGATTCAAATGCAAATCACTGTGCTCAAGAATAGTAGCCTTACATGCTTTTCTCAAATTTCGACTCCATGCGCAAAGTTCAAGCGTTATCGAATGGGTAACGTCTGGTTAACAGTGTCTGGAAAGTAAGAGGACATAAGGCCACGACATCTAAGGACTAAAAAGGCACAAGACAGCGTGTACATGTGTATGTGTGTGTGTGTGTGTGTGCTGAGGCCGGTGCACTGCCTGACGGTGACTGTCATGTGCCACAAACCCACTAAACTAATGAAAAATGTGAAGCGACGGCACAAAAGGAAGCGCAATTTTTGCACACAAACACAGACACACACACACACACACACACACACACAGAGGGAGTAAGAAGTGGGGGTGGTGGACGGACTAACGGGCCCAGCGGCAGTGACAGAGTTCGTCGCCCATATGCAAAAAGCGGCACAACGAAATGTTAATTCCGTAATACTTTAAATGCGGCAGGCATCGAATGACATTTGCACTTTTGCTGCCACACGGTGCGCACAGTGGGGCCACTGAAACGAATACTAACTATAATACATACATACATGTATGTATGCCAGTGTCTATGTGTGTGTGTGTGTGTGTGTGTGTAAGTGAAAGCGTTGTCCTAGTATATCTGTGTGTGTGTATTTTGTACTAATATATATTTGTTGGCTGAAATATATAGAACACTAGGTACAAAAACAAGCACAGGAATTACACGTGAATGCAAAGCGAGCTAAAGTGAAAAACTGAGAGAGGCAGAGGGAGAGGGAGAGAGCGAGGTAGTGTGGACAAGAGAGTGAGAGTGACAGAGATGGGCGTTAAGATAGGGATAGCTATAGAACAAGCTGACCGCAACACACAGCACACACAATACAAAAGCAGCAAAAGGACTAACAAAATACACACACACACACACACATGCACATACACACAGAGAGCACGCAGTAATATTTATAACAAAAGAACTGGGGCCCAGGCCATGAGGCCCTGGGTCAGTTCGCACCTTCATTTGTGCGCTCGTTTGGCCTTTAACAAATGTGCGGCGCTGCTTTACATTACAATGACAGCGAATGCTACAATAGAATATGACATGCAGGCGATAAAATTATGCTTGGGGCTGAAAGCGCCTCCAAGTCAAACACACATAGAGGCGAGAGCAAGAGCGAGAGAGAGAGAGAGAGGGAGAGGCGAAGAAGTCGTAGCAACACCAAAACCTGACTTTAGAGAGGCAGCGCCAACTCTGAACTCAGGCATCGACTGCGTCATGCACACAGTTGGAATCCAGCTAAGAGCTGAGCAATTGGTGTTAGTTTTGGTCACACGCACACATGCACAAGCAAAAGCACACATGCACACACACACACACATCTTGGTGCAAACACTGAGTGCCACAAATGCCGTTGCGGCAGTTGTGCTAATTTGTTTGTTTGCCGTTATCATTCCTTGTGTGCCCTGGACCTGAAGCTGAAGCTGGGTCACCATTGTCACAATGGCACAAAAGCAGTTCAGCAAAAGGCCGAGGAGACAGAGACAGACACAGAGACAGAGGCAGAGAAAGAGACGGAAATAGGAGCGGAAGCGAACGATCAGGAAAGAGAGACAGACAGAGCGAGAGACAGAGAGAGAGAGAGAGAGCATGTGTGACAGAGCAAGTGAAGAGGTCAACTGGGAATAGTCGTTCGACGCTTTGAGTGCTTTAAGCCATTTCACGATTTATGTAGCTAACTGACTGGGAGAATACAATAAATACTAGAGCAATCAGAAAATCTAATGAAAACTGAAAAAAAAAAAACAAGAAATAATAGAATTATATAAAATACTACATATAGCAGAGATACTAGAGCAATTCGAAACACCAGAACTACTATGAGAAATACTTGCAATACGGCAAATGAACAAATACAAAAAATACATAAATGAAATACCAGAAGTAAAAATGCTATATGCATATAGCATATATACATATATAATACCAGAAATACTCAAATGGAAGAGATTTTAGAAATAGAGGAAATATTATATATGTAAAAATTATATAAAATAAAAATATACTATCAATACAAATACTGCTGGAAATATTAGTCACATATATTACAAATTCCATAATTCAATAAATTTTAAGATTATATGATTATACTAATAGAAATACTAGCTATAACGTCTTCCACGTATAAACAGTTCCTTGAGCAACGTTATAAATGGATTCCACTGTATATTGGGTATATTAGAAATGCTAAAAGTACAAGAAATACCAAAATTAATATTAAAACTTTAAATACTAAAAATTTCATGCATAAATAAAAGAAATATTAGATATACAAGATAGATAGATAGCTTAATTTGAATGTCTTATAAATAGAATGATATTCTAAAAGTATAAATAATACCAAATATATTATACGAACTAGAAGGGCCGGGAATATATATACAAATAAAACCAACAAAACGAGAAGCGCTCGATTGCCAGAGAATGCCTGGAAACCTCGTTCAAATGACTCGTGGGTGACGGCCCAGGCCTCTGGGTACTGTGTGGGCAGAGGAAAAAATCATTGCCTACTTATGAGCGCCGAGTAGTGGGCATCAAGCGAGACAGCGTCTGTGCCTTGTCTTCATCTTTCATCTGGCATTCCGGCAACTGTGCGTCAGTTACGCCAGCTCCCACTCCCAGAGCAGCGATTCCTGCTTATTTATCGTGTATTTTGTGTTGTAGCGCATATTAATCATAAAGCGGACACGCGTCGCTTTACGCACGTTTGGCGGTTGGCGGATACGGACACGACAGCGCCAAGAAGACAAGCCAGGACGAGGACACCGAGCAGGGACTACGGCCAGAACCAGGGCGAGAACCAGAGCAGCGACAACGACAACGACAACGACGACGACACTGCGAGACAGCGAGACATCGAGACAGTGTGTAACCCGACTACCCGCCATTGCGTCCGACTTCTCGCATGAGAACTGAGCGTATTAGATTTAAGCGCGTTATAAATGAGCAGCGCATATTTTGGTTTTGCTACTCCAACTCATAAATCAAAATTTTCGTTTTTTGGCATTTTTTAAAGGCAGCGCAAGAACTTACTTACTTACATACATACTTGCCCCGGGCCGAACAACCGACCGCACTCTGGCCAAGCGCAGAAACAAGAAAAACTGCTGCAGTCGCAGGTACGTGACGATTAGATACCCTGTAAACTGATCAAGTCGAGCATACTCTAGGCAGGGCATCGCAACGCAAAGTTAATTAGGCAAAGGCTTTGAAGTTATTCAAACTTGAAATAGACATTCCTATATAGGATATGGGGGAATTTTTTAATATACAGTAGCATCAGGTTAGAACGAGGCTCAAAGAACCATCGTTATACTGGGGAGAAGCTATAATCGTATAAGTTTACTCATAAAAGTTAAGCGGAGATGTTTTAACCAGGTTCTACTATAATGTAGTTATAACTCTGCCAATCAAAGGCCCCAGTAGCCAGTTAAGTTTATGTTAAGTTAGTTTTAATTCTATACAAACTCGAACGTCTAATAAACAAACAACTTTACCATAACAAGATATATATAGGAAACTTTTAAAATCGATCAGCCCAGATCTTCAAGAGAACACTCATAGCTCTCAAACAGCTCCTCTTGAGTTACTCAAAGAAGATGATAAGGATAATAATGATAGAAAGATAATAAACCAAATCAAAGCAACCATCGATTGCTAGTCGTTCATGGCCCATTGTCAATAGATACAAGGTATGAAAATCCGTTTGGCCACCCACAACATCTACGCCCAGACCCGCCTAACGTCTGTTGGCTGCTGTCCATGACGGATGATTGGATTTTATGTTGATTACAAAAATGTGCAAGTCCAATTCGGTTTTGAATTTTTTTTTTTGTTTTTTTTTTACTCTTCCACTTTCAGACGCGCTTCAGGAGTATATTGGCTTTGTTGCATTGCAAATTGGACTTTCAGTGCGTTTCAGCTGGCATATAGTCAATACTTGGAATGGATATTCTCCATTCCTTTAATTGGCGATTGCTCTCTGGGAGCAGAGTATTGCGCAGTCAGTTATGAAAAGACTGCAAGATTTGATTTTGTTCTCTGCGTCTCTTATTACCCAGCATTTACCCACGGTCAGCCAACATGGTCATAATCACCATTATCATCCTCGTCATCATCATAATCGTCATCATCGCATCATGGATATTTGGTTGTTATTGGCCATATTTTAATGTGCTGGCCAACCGAGATTTGTCGTGGTCCATGTTTGATTTATTTATGTGTTTATTTGGCATGTTTTTCTTCTTCTTTTTATAGAGCTCGATAGGGTATAGGGTATATCAGCAGCTAAATACATATGTCTAAGCATCATTGTCATTGTCATTGTCATTGTCATTGTCATTGTCATTGTCATTGTCATTG
>NW_022046389.1:0-36390 GCF_001654015.2 Drosophila navojoa | reverse complement strand
TATCTGTATCTGTATCTGTATCTGTATCTGTATCTGTATCTGTATCTGTATCTTCATTAATTTAACATAATCTAGCTGGGTGAAGGCCATCCAGCGTGGTGACTCAGGTATTTGGCTGCCAATTGAAGGCTCTGCTGCCCAGTTAAGGAAAGTGGGAAAGCAGTAGGAGCTATCAAAAGCGATTTAGCTATGATTAATGAATGGATCATGGCTGTCGTTATATTCATTGCACTACAATAATTACAGTTTAGTTTTTAATGAGCCAACTCATTCGGGGCACAACGCTCCGCGCGCCCGTCCAAGTACCGAAAATTCGACACTTGCTGTGGCACAAACAGCTGCTTGTGGCAGCTGGCCAAGTGGCAAAGGGGCACGCTCACTCGGTTCAGCTGCTCGACTCTGTTTCTGCTGCTGCTAATTGGTCAACAGAAGAAGCTTTGTGCGCTGCGGGTGTGTGTAGGTGTGCGAGTGTGTGCGCGTGTGTGGGTGTATCGTACAACACTTGATTATGCATTAAACAAATTTCAAAGTGCAGCCCCCGAGGGGCTGTGCTTGGGGTGGACAAACAGGAATACAAACATGTTCGACTGCTCTGAATACCCTGTAGTGGCAGCACAGCAACTGGCAGCAAATATTTGAGTAGCCTTCGCAGCTGGCTTAGCACACACACACACACACTCTCTCACTTGCTCTCCCACACACGCGAGCGCGCTACTCAGCTATTTGAGTGCACATTTTATGATGCGGTTTCTCCCTTTGTTGCTTGAAAACTTTGAAGTTTAAAATTATATTCTGATCATTATTAACGACACATTTTGATATTTTAAGCTGACAGCTTATTATATTAGAGAGGTAACGCATGAGATGAAGTTTTGGGTGCCTTACCTATAATAAGTTCAATGGAACGAGAGTATAAATGCATGAATTTTGGTTATTGCCAGATGATATTCGCTCAGTGCTGCATAATTGTTTATCGTAATCAAGAGCTTCTCCTATTTGTACAGCCCATGTATAATTGTTCAACTGAAAGAGCGAGAGCGAGTGAGTATAATGTTCTTCGGTTCATTTCGCGAACAGAGCTTTGTCAGCGACATAATATAAGTGTCTTCTACTCCTAGTGACATATATACATACATATAAATGTATAAGTACTTAAAGAATAAGTATTTGTCTCTTTGTTACATGGGCTTCAACAAAATCCACATGCCCTCAATTCGAATTTTCAATAAATGAAACCGAGCTCAACATAAATTGGAATGCAATACCAAAGCACTTTCCATTGTCGAGTTAAAGAATCAAAAGATAGCAATAAAATAAGTACAAGTGTAACAAATTAAGCTGAAGCTGACATTTTGTTAACTATTGTTGATAATACCCTTGACATAGGGCACAAAAACTGTGAGTGTGATTGCGAAAAGATTTGCGTGTGCATTTTGTGTTTAATTATAATAATTATTGTCTTGGGACAAATGCCTGCCTGCAGCCTCCTGCGTGCTGCTTCCTGCTGCCCATCTAAATTGTGCTCAAGGCCTGACGGCAGTTGCTGCATTTCCAAGATGGAAATTTCCGGCTAGCGTTATCTCGATGCTCGGTGTGGGTGACTTAATTGAGAATGAGATTTGATTAATTTGCATGCCATAAACAAGTTTCAATTTGTTTATGTGCTCAAAGTCAAGCGAGGCTCGTAATTAAAGCAAAGCTGCTGCAGCGCTAACTCAGCAGCTCAACGGAGTCAACGAGTCCTCCCCTCACCCGTTCCCCAAGCAAGCCTCCGATTCGTCGTTCGCAATCATGCAAATGAATTTCGCAGCAAAGCAACAAAAGGAAGAAGCAAAAGAAGAGCCAGATACGAAGGCGAAGCAGAGATGGAAAGAATGCTGCCAAGGTAAGCAGATTAAAACGCCTTTGACTTGGCAACGAGCTGCAATCCAGAGCAATCCAGACGCTCCCTCATCTAGTCTTTGCATGCAAATGAATGCGCGTTGCATGCGGCAACAGGCGATGTCAATGGCGACGGCAGCGTCGGCAGCGACAGCGACAGCGACAGCGGCTGCACCAGCGACGTTGGCGACGGCAACAGTAGCGTGTGGTAAATACATATTTACCCAATGTATTCATGTGCAAACAATTACGCGTTCATTTTTGCGACTTTTGTCTCGCGCGCACACACACAGACACACATAGAGCCACACATACACACACACAGCGACTGCTTTAAAGCTGATGAACCTTTGAGCGTTATCAATTCTAGTCCAATTTGTGGAACCAGTTCAGCCATGAACTCTTTGATATCCGTTTGCGCACCATGTGCGTGACAGCTAAATAGTTCAATAGAACTACAATTGAACTGGTATGTTTGTTCAATTTTGAACTAGTGTAGTAAAGGCTAAGCCTACTTCCAGTTACGGTATGTATAGGTAGGTACAGTAGGTATAGGAGGAACTAGTTCAATTTGAAGAACAAGCTCCATAATGAGAGCAATTGATTCAGTTGTTCACTTTCTCAAGACTGATGAATGGAGAATTCAATGGGTTCAATTCGATGAGATCCAGTGATTCAGTTGTTCACGTTCTTAACTTTTTCATTTTTTTGGCTGGTTTGATTTGATGAGATCTGTTGATTTAGTTCAGGCAACTAAACGATGCCGTTCACAGTCCATTGAACTGCGAAGCTCAGTGGTTCATCAGTTTATCCGAAAGTCTTGCTCAATCGAATCAGTTCCGTAACGATATCAAAGAGCTGCACGTGCAGCTGCTGTTGGCTTTATGCTGTTCCATTTGGTTGGGCTTAGATCGGCTTGGGTTTCGGTTCTGTTTGGCTTTGTTGTGATTTGCGTTTTGTATATTCATATATAAATATCCTTGACCTGTTTACGTGTCTTGCGCTTTTGTGCGTGCCAGGAAGTCAAGCCGACAGAGGGCCGACCAGCCCGAGCAGCCCGACCGGCTCTACCGGCCCCTCCCACTGCCAGGCAGTGCGTGCCATGCAGGCCTCACTCTTTCCACACACACACACACCCACACACATACATAACATACAAATACATATGCAGAGTATTTTACATAAAGCACACACGGACATGCACGCACACAGGAACAAGAACAGGAACAGGGTCGTATGCCCATTTGATATGCAAGCAATCCATGCAGTTAACGACGTGCACATAAATATTAAGAAATCTTAAAGCTCTCGACTCTCGAAATAAAACAGAGCCAAGCGAGCTCAGGCCAGACACAAGCATGCAGAATCTAAGGATTAAACGGTCTTAAAGCAGCAGCAAAGCAATTTCAGTTCAAACTGGCAAAGGCATCCATAAACTTTTGCTCAAATCCAGAAATAAACTTTTGTCTACTTTAATTAGTACCAAGCACTTGTTTAATTAAATAAACGGACTACTGTCTCCTGCTAACTGTCTCCCGCCTCCTCTCACAAAGGTGCGAAAAACTTTCTCATTCTCCAAGCAATAATTTTAAGTCAACTATTTGTAGAGCTTAGTAAAAACAGAAAACAATACAAGATTGTTTGTGGATTATATTTTGTATATACTGGACAAATTTTATCAATATAATTTAATATGTTGGATATAAAATTTAAACTAATTTAAAGTAAGGCACTGACCACTGGGTGGTTTGATAAATATTCCATACTCCATATTATCGATAAGAATCGATAGTTAAAAAATATTGAAGCCTTTCTTCAGTTGGACAGCAGCACGTATCTCATCCATATATCGTCCTCATATAAGACTATTCGCATATTGGATTAACTCATGCGAGACATGCTAGACATAGACCTAGATATTCGTGCAACCTTAAAGCAACTCGAGGTGTGAATACAATATGAATTACAAAACTTGGCTAATGGCAAATTGTTAAATATTAAACATTTTCGATGCCAACAAATATTTGTAATGAATCCGAGCTCAATGAGAATTTGCATTGCAGCATCTAAATTGAGATGGATAAGAGCTGAAATAGAGGCTTGGAGTCTGGGAGAAGCTGTTGATTGAACGCCGTTTGGCATGGGCTGCATAGCAATTTATGTGAGCATAAACAATTTACAGTCTGTTTGCGTTGCCTCCTGTTGCCAATTTCAAGTTCATTGGCTAACCAAGGTGGGCAGACAGAGCTCGTCTAGAGCGGGAGAGAGAGAGAGCGAGAGAGAGAGAGCTGAGAGTTGCCAACTGTGAACTGTTGTCGACTGCGAACTGCGGGAACAGTTCGTTAAGTTTTCTTGATTTGCCTGGCAATAAAATGGGCCACGCCCACAGCTCTAGCTGGTGTGTGTAAGTGGGAGTTGTGTCATCGACACGCCGAAGGTGAAAGACAAACAACTTGGATGCCAAGTTGTTAACAAAGTGCTGCCACGACCTAAACGACCTAACTGCCAGCCAGCCACGCCCCTTCCGCCTGTCTATGCCGCCTCCTGCTGTCTATGCAAAACGCAAACAGAGAGGACCGACTACACTGAAATATGCTGCTGGCCAAACCTGACAAGACAATTGACTGGAAAATGTTGTTAATGAACTTTGTGCGACATTTTGATTAGCTGTCAGTGTGGCTCACGGGCTGGCTGCCTGGCTGGCTGGGCTGCAGGGCAGCCTCATGTCCGTCCACCTGGCTGGCCAGCCATCCTGCTGGCCCGGCTAGTCAGTCTCTCCAGTTTCGGGTCAACAAGTGTCGGCAATGATGGATGTCAAAGTTGTTCGCTCGTCGGGCAGCCGCTGCTTGACATACATTTTTTATTGTGTGCTTGCTATTTTGTCACACTCTGATAAAACATCGAAACAACAACGGGAATAACAACAACAACAACAACAGCAGCAGCAACAACAGCAGCAGAAGCATTAGCAGCAGCAGCATTAGCAAATGGAACAATGAAAGCTGCAAAAAAAAAGAAAGTTTTCTCTTCTTCTGCTTCTTCCCCTTTTTTTGCGGAAAAGTTGTAAACTTAATTTATAGTTTTTAAGCAGCCGCCGGCTCGAGTTGGGCTCGGCGCAGCTAGAAAAATGTGTTTTGCCGCTATCGTTGGCCTGTTTGCTGTAGGCGTGGCACACACACACACACACTCAGATACTCACAGACACACACACACACACACACGCGCTGGCCTATATGTATTTGTACATTTTCACATTTCATTCTCGTCTTAGTGCCTGGAATTTCGAAATGAAATATTTGACTTTTAGTCTAAAAAGTCAGCAGAAAGCAGCCAAAAAAAACAGACACAAAAAAATTTGCGCAAACAGACTGTAACGCACAACCATCCACACAAACCCTTTTGCAGCAGCGCAAGGGCTCGAAATTTGCATTAAATTTAATCAGAGCTGCTGCTGCTGCTGCTACTGCTCTTTAAGCAACACATTCGCAGCAGCAGCAGCAGCGGCAGCAGTTGCAGTTGCAGTTGCATTCGCATCTATTGCTGTTGCACATGAGAAATGCATGAACTCAGATTTGATTTGCGTCTCTGTCGACTTTCGCTGCTAGCCAGAAACCTTTGGCATTTATTAAAAAATCTTTTTGGCAGCGCGCATAATTTGTACATTTAATGAACGTCTGTTTGCCTGACCTCCCCTCACTTTCCCTCTTGCTCTACCTCTCCCTGCAGCTCCCTCTCTGTTTGCTTTTCAAGGTCCTTTACGCTCAAGTACTGACCATAATGATGTGTGTGTGTATGTGTGTGCGTGTGTGTGTGCCCAGTGTTGCATTGCAATTAGAAAGTTCGCGTGCATTTGGGACACTGGTCAGCAGCGTAAACTCAGTGCCAGACTTTACTCAGTTTTAGATTAAAGTATGCTCCATTTAGAATCACATTTATAAGATAATAAATAGATGAATAAATACATAAAATAAATATACAGATAATAAATATATAGAATAAATATAAAAGATATATGGATAAATATTATATGAAGAGAGCTGAGAGATAAGCCTGCTGTGCCTATAATTTTGTTCATCAAAGGAACTAGATTCAAAATGAAATTCACCAAGAATGAACTACAATTTTTATTTCCTTAAAAAAAAAAACACAATATACACATTTTATAAAAATCTCTAAAGAAAAACACAAAAAAACAATAATGATAACAATTCATGCCAAAAATGTTGGAGGACATGGGAAGGAGTAGGGAAAGTGGAGGTCGACAGCAGCTCGAGCAGGAGCGACATCCTTGTCCACTGGCCGGCTGTGGGGCTCTGCTGGCAGAGAGTGAGCTGCTGGCGCACCTGTTCAACGAGCACATGACGGAGACGCCGCGCAAGCCAATGGAGTTCGCGCTGCGCATGCGCCGGGTGGACACGGGGGAGCGAACGCTGCTGCTGCTGGTGCATTGGCAGCTGCCGGTCGGGCAGGATCAGTGCCTGGGCGTGCTCAACTGGACGGGCAGCGCTCGGCGGTGTCTGTTCGAGCCGCAGCGCCATCTGCAGTTCGGCCAAGCCGCACTCGCCGCCTGCCTGCCGGTGCTGGTGATGGCCCGAAGGACCACGTGGTCGGCCCTGGTGGCCGAGTGCCCGGAGCTGGACAACGGCCATCCCAGCCGGGACAACATGGTCTATCTCTTCTGGCTGCTGGCGCCGGCCACAAGGCAGCCCGTTCATGCCAGCCTCGGCTTCATCAATCGCAAGCTCCAGTGCGGCCTGCGCGTCCTCTGCCAGCTGCGCGGCCTGGGCAGCCGACGTCAGCTCAGTCAGCAATGGCTGATGCTGAGCGAGAGCCAGATGGATCAGATGTGCTGTCCGCATGGCAGTAGCTGCTTCGTCGAGCTGGTCATCATCGGAGGTGGCTGAAAACTTTTGCATTTGAATATTTGTAAATTTATGCAAATTACATTTGATTATAAAACATAAAAAAAACGACAACAACAAATGTAATCAGCAAATTTCATTTGTTTCGTGGCAGGGGCGTGCCGTGAGGGGAGGAGAGGATGGGTCCACTTGTCAGCTGGGCTCACATAATGAGGCAAAAGTTTTCCGTTTAGTGCAGTTTATGGCGCCAGGGTAGCGGGAGAGGGGGGCGGGGAGGGGGATTGCATGGGAGAGCTGCGCTGTTAATAAGCCAAAATCAATTTGAAGTTGATTTGAGTTCAGTTCAGTTCCGGTCGCTTCTTCTTCTTAAGTTTTCCATCTCTCATTTGGCGCACTCTGCAGCTTTGCGATTTTCTTTTTCTTTATCTCCTTTTCGTTGTTTTTCTGTGTGTTTTTCTTTTTTTTTTCAGCACGAATTCTGCAAGTTTATTGCCACATTTTGTGAGGCGCGCGCATTATTGATTTCGGTTGGCACTTTATTGCCATTTGGCCCGCTGGCCCCATTTTTGACCCGTTGCCTCGCTCTGGCCAAAACGGGCTGAGGCCCGTTTTATGAGCGCAACAGACGACGACGACGGAGGCGGCTCGGCGTGAAGCTGGAAATGTGCCATAAATTACGGTGTTTTATGTCTTGCCAGTCAGTCAGTCAGACACACACTTACACACACTCGCACACACTCACACACACAGACATTTGTATACACGGACGGACGGACAGACAGATCAAATCAGATCAGATTTCGAAATGTAGCATAAGTGATTTTTTGAATATTGCGTTTGGAATTGCTTGGGTAGGGTGAGAGTAAGGCTTGGCACGTTTTGGAACTGATGGAACTAGTTTCAGACGACCAAAGTCTAAAATGAGCTGGTCATGTGTTTTACCGTTGCTTGTTGTTGATAATAAAAAGGCGCTGCGATTGTATTTTGTCTGTCGGAACTAGTTCTGAAGAGGTAAAAGAAATCAGGTGAAGTCAGGAACTAGAACTAGTAACTAGAACTAGTAGCTAGAAACTTAAGAGTCCTCTAATAGGTTTACATTTGATATGGCAACTAGTTCAAAAGCCTTCTTAATAAGCCCTGCCAGCATTTAATCAGATGGAACTAGTTAAAAAAAAAAACACAAAAGTCAACTTGCATTATATTTGGAACTAGTTCTCCAGAACTCACAAAGCTCAGATTCGTTTTGGCTGTTGAAACTAGTTCAAAGGACTTCATAGGAACTAAGTCGAACCGGAACTAGTACCAAATGAACTTTGATTGCATTTGAGCTGTTGGAACTAGTTTTCAAAACTTTCCAAGTTATCTGAAACTGATTTATGAAACTTCATAAATGAGCTTGGAACTAACAAGCGGAACTAGTTCTAATAAGTAATCCTTGATGAGCTCACAATCATGCACAAGCAGAAGTGCATATATATTTCTATACACAGCAGTGAACTAGCTCATTTGAATTTCTTTTTCTGCGAACTCGTATCACTTTATTAATCAAAACATTCAATCACGTAAGCTTCGAAATTATTGTGCAAAATGCCAGCCCGTAACGGAGAACTGCTTTGTAAGTTTTTGGTGTCATGGAACTAGTTTGAATAAACAATTGAAATAGTTCACAGAAAGAGAGAGAGAGAGAGAGAGAGAGAGAGAGAGAGACAGCGTATTTTATTGCAGTTGCTCTGAGGGTTATTTATGCCAAGTTTGTTTGCGAAGCAGCTTGTCCTCTGCCTATTGGCAGGCTAACAAAGCCGGCAGCTCAATAAGCCGGAGCACACTTGAGCCCATCAGCCGAATCGAGTGAGCCAGCTGAACCTCTGACTGCTGACTGCTGCCTGCTGCCTGCCGCCCCTCACCTGTTACCTGTATTTTTGTCCACTGTCGAACAACAACGAAAGCAGCTGCGACATTAGCATTGGCAGCGATTTTCATATTCGCTGCTCGAAATCCTAATATAACACGGCGACATGTTTACGATGCACTCGCACAGAGATATATGTACCACACACATACATACATATATACGAGCACACACACACACAGACAGCACTCACACACATTGGCGCTACTTTTACTGCATAGTTTCATGTGAATGCCTGCTGGCATGCTGGAAATCACAAAAAACAAACCCTTGTCCCGCTCACCATTTATATCCCCTAGGCCTTGAGCTCCTGTGTGTTTGTGTGTGTGTGTGTGTGTGTGACTGTTTGTGCGTGCTCGAACATCCCAAAGGTGGGGCAATGGCAATGGCATTGCCGCCATCGACACCGGCTCCGACACCGAAACATAAAGGCTAAATGGAACTTGAATGAGCGCCGAGTGGCACATGCTACCAAGGTGAATGGTTAGGCAAGGGGAGGAGCGAGGGAGCGATGGAAGGGGGGGAGGCTGCTGGTATTCGAACTCCCATCGGTGGCTGCAAATAGTCAACATCAGCGACCACTGGACAGCAGCAGCACTTGAGTCATTTAGCACTCGTTAAAATATAGAGCCAGAACGGCCTAGGGTCTTTTCAATTGGAAAACTCAATGGATTCCAATTGGAGCGACAAGTACAATGGGTTCGACTTAACACATATCGCATGAATATGGGCAGAGAGTAAATATTGCGGTCTTTTGGGTGTGATTAGTTGTTGCACATCGATTTTTATTTGATATGTGTATTAATATTTTATACGGATGTGTGTTTGGGTATATATAGAGAAGAAAAGCCTTGATATATATATATTTCTTCTACATTAGAGTATTTTTAGCATGTATGCATATCAATATTATTTTAAATATCTATATATTTTAATTGCTGTCAATTAAAAAATAAAATAAAATAAAATAAAATAAATAAACGAATTTGATTATTATGATGCATTTCATATAAATTTCTTGATTTATTTTGGATTTAGATGAAAACTGTCAAAGTATTTGCTACAGTTTGTTATCTCAGTCAGCTCTACTTCTTCGTCTTCTTCTTCTTGTCAGTCTTGTCATTATTTATGTCGTATCAGCAAACAATCAAATGCCGACAGAGACGTCTGCACAAACATTCGCCTCATAATCCAGACCAAGAAGTTTGTCTTGGCCACGAATGCAAAAAGCCAACTGCTGCTGCTGCTGCTGCTTGGAACTGGACCAGAGGCATCTCAATGCTATATATAAATATGTATATAAGATATATGTATATGCATATATCTGTTGCATGTCATATCTTCTATCGATATCTCTGTCACATTTATATCTTTACAAAATGTCGTAGAGTCTCTCTGTCTCTCTCTGTGTGTGTTGACAATCTTTGAAGTTGTTTGTATCTGTGTATATTGTGGCACCTGGCTGGAAAAATACAGGTGGGCAGGCAACTCGGCTCGTTCGCTGTCAACGTGCTGTTGCTTGCTGTGCATGTCTTTGTGGTTTTTCGGGCGCTTAACTATAACAACAAAACTTAACACCTTTTGATCGGCAGGCAGCGGCAAAGGCGTTGATAGCCGCGCACACACAAGCATACATATGTGTGTGTGTGTTGGTGTAGCTGTAGTTATGGCTGAGAATAAATTCCTTTAAGCTTGCTGGAGAGCTTGCACACATTCGTGTTGAAGCAGCTCGTTATTCATAAACTTAATGCCAAAAAGAGCATAATTTTCATTTTGCCTGCTTTTCGGTTTGCTTTACACTCCCTTTGGGCATAGCGGCCCTTCCAATTTTATACATATACATATATAGGTGTATGTGTATGTGTATGTATTCAGTTTATATGCTAGCGTGTAAGACTAAAGCACACACGGCAAATAAAAGCCAAACATTGAGGCAGCGGCAACAGCAGCGGCAGCGGCAGCGGCAGCAAAAACACCAATAAACTTGTACTTATGTGAGCCAGCGGTAAGTGGGAATTATATAAACATATACATCAGTGAACAAACACTTTCACACACACACACACACACGCATGCACATACACAGCCGTATGCCATATAACATGCCACATACACGAAGCCAGCAGCTGGCAGCTGGCAGCTGTTGCTGCGTCTTATCAGCGCTTAGATCGACAACGTGCCACATGCAACGCGGCGTATGAGCAATATGTAGAGAGAGAAAGCAAAAGAGACAGGCAAAGAGAGTGCGTGAGAGAGATGGAGAGAGAGAGAGAGAGAGAGAGAGAGAGTGAAAGAGGGAAATAAGTAGAACGCCAAGTAAAAGACGACGTTGAGCATATGTATGCTTGTCTGTCCGTCTGCCCCTCTTTAGTGGGGCTTGTGGGCACGGCTGGCAGCCAAAGTATGCCTAGCTGTAGTGGTATAAAGGTCAAATGCTCTGACAACTACATAAATGCAAGCACTACAAATAGTTGGGCCGAAAATCAAGTCCGATGCTGCGATAAGACGTGATTGGACGCACAGCGGAGACAGCGCGCGGCTAATGAAGTGATTTATGACGGGGGAGTCAGTCACAGTTCACAGTTCACAGTTGCCTAATATCTGCTATCGTATATTAGATATAGGGCATCAATTTGGCTGATCAAATGAATCTGAAAAGGGCAACAAAAATTAGTTCTCTTTTTTCTCTTTTCTCTGTTTTTTTTTTTTTCTGCTTCTCTTTTACTTTCTATGAGAGCTGAGAGCAAAACGCTTGCGGGCCAAATGCGTTTAAAGCGAATTAAATAAATTGCATTTGGCAGGCTAAAAGGCTCTCGGCCTTTATGAGTGCTGTAAAAGTGAAATGCACTGCAAGTTTGACTTTCCATTTTGCTTGAACTGCAATCGTTGCCAAAGGGACGGAATCCACATGCCCTGGCCGTACCGTGCCGTGCCGTACCGTGCTGCTTGTCATATTTCAAATGGGAATAGCTGCTGCCCGGATAAGCCGGTGCTGGTTGGTGTTGAAGGGCGCGGCATTCGCATCATTGCTCGCTCGCCCCATTCGTAATTCAATTATGCATTCCGGCAGCGTGTCGGGCATGCCTTCTGCTGCCTCCTGCTGCCTCCTGCTGCCTCCTGCTGCCTCCTGCTGCCTCCTGCTGCCCACTGCTGGCTGCTGCTGCCTCCTGCTAGCTGCTGCCTGGGTGTTATCCTCGCGCTTTGCAATGCAACTAAAAAATTTCTGTTACATTCCGCATTCAGGTCATTAATACGCCATCTTCGGCGGCTGGCAGAGCGTATGCCGGACAGCCGGCACTAGAAGCGCCCGCAGGCGGTGCGGGTAGGGGCGCATCAGCCACGGGGCATGCAGCATGCTCAGGCCCAGTGCTCTGTTTGTTGTCTATCGGATACGCACGGACGGACAATTGGAATGCAGTTTGCGTTAGCTGCTCTCCCCATCATTGTTGTTGTTGTTGTTGCTGTTGCTGAAATGTTGCACGCACGGCTGCGTCCTTGAGTGAAATAAGATGAAATGCTAATGATGGCAAAACATCCGAATACCGTTGCAATACACCAACACCAATACACACACACACACACACGTGGTGGGTCACATATTCATTAGCTAATTCTGATAATTATGTGCAGAGTGCTCAATATACGGAACGCTGCATAGCACCAAGTGCATTTAAGCATCGTTGAGTGCCACATCAATGGCTGACTTCATTAGCCATAATCGATAGGATCTGTCATATTAAGTCTCAGCACATATTTATGTAAGTAGATGGCATTCCATTTCAAATATATTTCAAAATGTCACACACTAATGGGGCTCATCTAAATAGATATGTATGTACTTTGGCTTGAAGTGGGAAGGCAGCAATTGGTAAAGGCTGCTAGGCTATGTCTGAGAGAATTTGACCTTATATATAGGTCTTTTATCTAAGACTACAAAGAGAAAGTCAAGAAGGAATGTGAGATAAAGAGATGAAGAGAGAGAGAGAGAGAGAGAGAGAGAAGGAGAGAGAGGGAGAGAGATATCTCATCAATAGAAACCACGATGCAGAGGCAGAAGAGCAGTACGTAAATAATATAGTATACATACTAAAATTATATATTATGGTATTTGTTATACAAATGAACAGTGAAAGAGAGAGAGAGAGAGAGAGAGAGTGATAAATAGAGACATAGAGAGAGGGAGAGAGCGAGAGAGATAAATAGAGACATAGAGAGAGGGAGAGAGAGAGCGAGAGAAGGAAAATGAGAGTATGTGATCGATATACGTAGGTATGCAGATATATGTAGGTATGCTGAAATAGGTATAGGTGTATAGCGAGGGGTTTGCAGAGATGGATGTACAGAGATAGGTATATCTATAGAGAGAGAGAGAGAGAGACAGAGAGAGGAGCTGCACTCATATAAGTCCAGAATTCTTTCAAGTCGCTTAGACAGACGATGAGTATATCACGTTTGACTCGAGAATGCGGACTTTGCATTCGCTTGCGCTGCTTTGTTGACAAATGGACACGATTAATCAAAGTAGCTGGCGATATATTCCTTCACTTTCCCAGTCGGCTGCTAATTCAGCCGCATGCTCCGAGTCGAGTTGCAAATGCAAATTGTTGTTGCTGCTGCGGCTGCTGCTGCTGCTGGACGCTCGCACTTCATTGTTGGGCTGCTGTCAATCGGCTTTCATTCGGGCTTGAATTGAAAATTGAATTTGCTACGCCAATAAATGCACACACAAGAATCCATGTAGCTCCTGAGCACCGAGTAGAAAGTTGTTGTGGATGAGCCAGCCTGGTCGGGCCAGGGCAAAAATCAATCAAACAAAACGGACTGACACTTAGACAGACGATTAGGAAACAGCTACGGCGTTAGGGCAACTTGATATGCAAGTCAGAGACTAGCAGCAGCAGAGCAGCAGCGGAGAAGCAGCGAAGCAGCAGCAGAGCAGATGAATGAACACCCAAGAGACAGGCTAGAAACAATTGCAGCCGCATGCCAGATGCTCAATGCCAGCATGGAATAGGAGATATCTGATGCAAGCCAAGGGGCAAAGGATTCTGTCATTGTTTCGCTTAAACGCACAACAACTGGGCGTTAAATTGTGTGTATGTGTGTGTGTGTGTGAGAACAAAGTTGAACGAACTTACTAGGTCGAATTGTTAAATACCCTGTAAGAAGAAGAAAGAACGCAAATGAATGAGTTTTCATAAATCAAATATATGAGAACTTTACACCTTACATGCTGCCCAAAATGACTTCATTAAAGAGCTCTTTTTAATTGTCATATACCCTGTAAATGAATGAGAGAACGCTTGCATTTTAATCTCCTACAATGAGTGAGTTTCTATAAATAAAATGTGTGGTGTCTGAGAGGTATGCCCGTTATGCACTTACTGATAGATTTAATATAAAAAATATGAAACTATGCCCAGTTGATGGATACCCTGTAAACAGAGACCTCTGCTCAACAATCAGATACCCTGTAAGCAGATCAGATTTAAAGGAATTTTAATTTCAATATAACGAAATTTATTAATTACATTTTAAACACTGATAAGAAAGACTTAATTTTTGATTATATCCAGTTGACAGATACCCCAAAAGGAGCTCAGAGTAAAAAATACTATAATTTACAAGTGAGCTTAATTTATGATATATAAGAAATACTTCTAGTGTTATTGATATATTAAGATCATCTTGGGCGAGTTAATTATAGAAAGAAAAAAATGTATTCATATTAATTATAATAATAGTAGTAATAAAATCCATGAGATAATCCATCGCAGCTCTTCATTTACAGGGTGTCTCATCTTCGTTCTGTATGCGATCTATCTGTGGCTTTTGTTTTGATTTCACGCACTAATTGAAGATCTGCTCTATGGAAGTTGTCTCCGAGCTTAGGGCTAAGCCCTCAATTCAAGCCCCGTTTGCACTGAGTGAGCTATGAATTCTATTTGATTGAGTTCTTGAGCTGAAGCAGTGCCAGCTGTAGCCTGCTAGTTGCTTGACTAAGTGTTTTTCAGCTGCTTGGCAGCTCTATTTAAAAAAAAAAAAAAAAACATAGAGAAGAACGAAAAGAAAAGCCCAACCAGCTGAAAGTGTGTGCGTGTGGGTGTGAGAGTATGCGGCTGTGTGTGTGAGCGCCTGGAGTTACAAATAAAACGCAACCGAAATGAGCTTAAGAGCTTAAGGAGCGCTAAACAAACAACGCAGCACACAAAACCCGCGACGACCCGAAGACGACGCCAGCTGAGTGGGAGCAGAGAAAGCCGAAGAAAGGAGGAAACTAGACGCAGGGCGGAAGGGGGTGTTGGTTGAGGCAACGCGTTGGCAGAGTCGCCGACTACCAACGTCAGCGTCGTCAACTGGCTTACAGCTGACTGAGTTGGGGCACAGGTTCGTGGTCCGTGTGGCCTGGCCTGGGGTCCTGCTCCTGTTGCTGTTGTTGTTGTTGCCTGTCCTGCTGCTGCTGCTGCTGCTGCTGCTGTTGCTGCTGCTGACTTGTCGCTGGCTTTCTCTATGACGCGCGCCCCAGCTGAAGGTTTATTTCTTTTTCGGTTAACATACGGAGCAGCGCTTGATAAAGGCACTGACTGTGCTGAACTGTGCATAAAAGGGGATATGCCCAGCTTTTATGGCTAAGTCAAATATGAAAGCAAGTTACTGTTCGCTCGCTGACTAACGTGGCCCTCGTCCTCGCACACGCACTCAGCCTCACCATCAGCCTCGCCACTGCCACATGGACGCCCCTTTGGCCGTGTCAGGGGCATTCAATTTGATTTATTGCCACTTAAAAGGCAACATTCAGTTTTCGAAATAAATAACACGTTTACACATCCAAATGAAGCTTCAGTTGTTGAGAGCGCTACAATGGAGAAGCCACCCACAGCCAGCATCGCCCCAACGCGCGCACACACACACACACACACATGCACACTCTCTGCGCTCTGCTTCAGCGGGAAACTCATCTGCGCCTCGCGACGGCGACGAAATTGTTAATAAGAACGCATATATTATGCCAGCACAAACACACATGAAGAGCTCTCACACATGTGTGCATGCGTGTGTGTGTGTTGGTGGGGACTCCTGTTGAAAATGCTCACATAATTAATCGCGTAGCCAACGCCGTCGCCATTGCCGTCGTTTGGCCAACCTGAATTGGGCCAATATCGCGGCCGGCAGGTAAGGCCGCCAAAGTAGCTGGCCGCGTAATCGACTGTGGCTGACAATCGATTGGCAGCCAACTGTCTAACAGTCGATTGCAGCAGCAGCAGCAGCAGCAACATCAGCAGCAGCAGCCGACATCGCCGTCGATTGACAGGCAATTAATCGAGCTTCAATTTCGATGACAGCCAGACGATTATAATTGAAATATGCCTAGCCTAGGGATATGCCTAGCTCAAAATTCTCTCTGTGTATGCATGTGTGTGTGTGTGTGTATTAATAAAGAGATCTTGTTGACTGCGATTTGTTAATAACTAGTTGAACTAACTTCTTAAATATCAATTTATCTCAGCAGAAAGGAATTAAAGCAGAAAGCAAAAAAAAAAAATAAATAAATAAATAAATAATAATAATAATAAATAAATTCAAATACAAATACAAATACATTATACTCTGACTTCTTATTTGCATGGGTTCAGGGTATAAGAAAATGAAATAAAATAGATGAAGTTAAATTTCAATACATGAAAATGAAGTGAAATTAAATAAAATAAATAAAATTAAAAAAAAAAAAAACAAAATAAAAAAATTAAATAAAATAAAATGACAAGCAATATAAAAAAAATAAAAATAAAAATAAAATTAAATAAATGACATGCAATAAATATATAAAAAAAAAAATAAATTTAAATAAAAAAAATATTATATATAATAAAATATTAAACCATAATAAAATGGCATGAAACAAAATAAAATAAATGAAAAAAAATATAATAAAATGAAAAACATATTAAAATAAAATTAAAATTAAAATTAAATCAAAAAAAAATTTTTTAAATAAGGTATTTCTGTTTTATTTCTATAATTTTCATGCCATCGCAGTGCAATTATAATCACTCCCCATTATAGACAACCTCTCACGCCCCTGGCCATTTGCTTTCAGTTTCAGTGAGCTCAGTCCATACATTTACATGCATTATATCAGTCCCTACTAACTAACTAGCTTAAGCATCAGCATCAAATATTATGGCAACTATTGAAAATGATCTGAATTTTAGCTACTTTTCAGCTTAACAGCTAAACCCGGGTGTTTCCCCCAGCGCCCTTTGTGCGCTTCGCTTGTTAAAATGAAATTGGATGCGAATAGTTAGATAAATTCGATACATAAATGTTATAGAGTGTGTGCGTGTGTGTGTGTGCATACCAATAATAATTTTCGCGCACTTTAAAAAGGCATTAAATAGCAATTGCATCAGGGCCACGAACATAATGTTCCAAATGACTGCCTTCTAGCACACACACAATAGCACACACATACACACACACACAGACACACTCTATGTGGGTGCTGTTCGCGTTAAATTTATGACCGCTGACCATTTTTAAATAGCCACACGCGCACCTGGGCACACCTGCGCATAATGTGGTCGTTTCATATAAAATTTCATTCATGATAAATGCGCGGCAAGAAATAACAACAAACAGAATAGCAATGCAGACACAAAATCACACACCTACACACACACACACACACACACTTACACACATTCAAATTCTTTGGGCAGCACAAATTTTAATTAAAAAACATAAACTTCATTGCGGCGGCAGTTGGCACAGATTTTGTTGCGTAACCAGGCTCCATTGTTGTTGTTATTGATGTTGTGGCTGTTGCTATGATTTACTTGCGCGCTGTATGAAGACACGCCCACAACACACTCACACGCACACACACACATGCTTGCTTGCCTGCCTGCTGTATCTAAACATTTGGCCGCGTTTCGTGTTCATTAAATTAGTCATTGGCCAACAAGAGCTAATTTCGTTGACGCAGCACGTTAGCAACTTTCTGTCTGAATTGCCCCAACTGCACTCAAATATGCACACATACATGCACACATATATGCGCACACTTATTAGAGATTATTTAAATATATATGTATATATATATGTATGAATTACAATTTAGTGGCGCATTTTGTTTTTATCGCGCATTTGCGGTCACTTCACGTGCCAATTGAATAATAATTGTGCCTGCGGCGTTTTTGGCAATTGAAAACGATGTTGGGCTAAAAATGAAGATAATAAATAAAAATTAAATAATAAAACAGGAATTACGATTTGAAATTAGAAACCAAATGTGTGATTAGCTTGCCAGTTAGTGTGATTACAAAAAAAAAAAAAAAAAAAAAAAAAATCAGGAATTATTAATGATAAAATAATATCATTTCAAGTGAGCTCGACTCAAATATACCGCGACTGCAACAGCAGGAGTCGGGCAGGGCTTGCCGGAGACTGTTTTTGCGTACTCACCTGATAAGTAGGTCAGCATGGAGCTTAGCATATTTCCATATCAAGTCTCACTCTTCCAATGGGCATTCATAATAATATATTGCATCACGAATATCATATGACCTGACTGTGCTGTCAATATATAAAAGAAGCTACTGAGAATCTCATAAAGAGAGTAAGAGAGAAAGAGAGAGAGTAAGAGTGAGAACTAGTGAATTGTAGAAGTACACATATGGCTCGTAGTCATAGATGGTTATTGCCTAATATATATATTATAATATATACATACATATGTATATGTAGATATATTTAGAAACACTTTTGCATATCAATATTAAACAATTTCAGTCCAAAATCATATACATACATATCTCACTGGACAGACACAGATTTGACTTCAGCTGCTTTCAGCTCAAATACATTTCTGATACTCTCTGGCTCTTTCCGTTTTCTTCTCTTTTTCTACTGACTGTTGCATAAATTAGCACAGACACATAATACCCTTTTTAATCATTCGCAGTGGGTTCAGGGTATGCAAAAAAAAAAAAAAAATCATGTACATGAGGCGCATATTTAATTTACCAAGCAGTCGGACCCCTAAGCCCCCAGTCAGCTTCAGCCTCGACACCCGCCCGCGCCGCAGATCCTGTCACAAAAGGATTTCCATGGCCTGCTGCTGGCTTGGGTTGTTTAGCTTCAGTTTTTTCTTTTCTTTTTTTGTTATTTCTTTTGTATTATTTGTTATGCTCGCTCGGGTTATGGCTGGGGAGGTATATTGGCGTTAGGTAATATGAGTTTATGCAGATGATCTCGAGTAATCATAATATTATATTATGTTTGGTAGATAGATCACTGTTGATATCATGTGGGCGTGGTTAGTGGGATTGAGTTATGAAAGAAGAATACCTATAGAGTGCAGTAGGTCAATAAGAAATCGAGGGGAAAGCAATAGACTTAACTATCGATACATAGCTTTAATGTTATCGATGCCTAACTGTATTGCTTTCGATACCCAATTAGAATATAGCCAAGAGAGGAAGAAGGGAATTCTATTAACCGAAATGTCGTGCAGAAAATTCTAATAAAATTCAAATGAAATTCTTTCCCAAGGCCTAGACTCTCAATATCTATTCAAGTAATCTTGAGACTTTTTTTAGACGAGCATCAGTCAGTCGGTTCTGCTCGATTGCGTTCTCATAAGGTATTTTTGTTGTTGTTTTGTTTTTGGTTATTTTCTTCGTTTTTCGTTTGTATTTTGCTGTTGCTGTATTTTATTATTCGCTTTGAGCCTTTCGCATGCGCTATGTTCGTGTTTTTAAATTTCATTTTATGCATACTTTATTTTATTTCTTTCATTATTAATCGCATGTTTACACACCAGAAACGCACCGTGCATTGGCGCATGTGTAGACATGTGAGTGTGTGTGTGTGTGTGTGGGTAGTGCCTGCCTTCGCGTGTGAGTGGGGCGTGGCTGACCCGGCTGATTCTTTAAATTTCCAAACACGCATCGGGCGATGTTTTTCAAGTTTTTCTCACTCTCACTCCCTTTCTCACTCACTCTCTCTCTCTCTCTCTCTCTTTCTCTCTCTTTGTCCGCTTCTTCGCGCCGGGATAATGAAGTGCGTTCATAAATCACATTAATTGCTCGCTAGATGGCGCTGTCAGCGTTCAATATGGCGACGCCTAAGCACACACGCACACTCACACACACAGCGTGGCAAAGGAATTTAAATAGAGCGACAAAATAAGAATGATAGAGCTGCAAAGGAATGGATTTAGACGGGCAGCTTACGAGCTGTGCGCGCATCAAAGTTTAATTAAAATTTTGCACTGCCAAAGTTGTTAAAATGTAATTTAAAATTGACAAATACACAAAAAAAAAAAAAACAACAAAAAAACAGCAAATGCAACCGAATTGAGCACAAACAAGAAGAACAACTAGACAAACACCAACTAAATTGAACGCCAAAACCAAACGAAACGTATAAGAAGCGAGCGAGAGCTAGAGGCGCACGAGCGGGAGGGGCGTGTCGGGGCAGAGGGGCGTGAGCTAGTGACAACTGCCAGGAGCAAGGGCAGCCGCAGAATCTGCTGCCAACAAGCTATCCACACACATTTGCTCAAGCACACACACACACACTCTCAGCTATGCAGTGTATTATCAGTGTATTGTCATGTGGCACGCCCATACGCCCAATTCCTGATAAAGTTCAAAAGTGAATGCTTTTTAGTTACACAAATTGCCAAACAAACAAATTCAGCAAACGCAACTAAAAGAAGAAAAAAATCTGTTCACATACACAGATACACATGGGGGCAACCGCACAACCACATGCTGCAACCACACACACAAAAACACACACGCACTCACACACACACAGTGAGACGGCCCACTTACCGTCAGAGCCAGCGGCAGAGCCGGAGTTTTCAGTTTTTAGTTTTCAGCTTCAGTTCTTATTCACCCACAGTGCAGCTCCCCTTTACCCGCCGCCACCCCTCTGAGCCCACGATTAGCTAAAGAAAAATAAGTAAAAAGACAAATAAACCTTTTAGCCGCCGCCACCGTCCCCTGGCCAACCACCCCCACCACCCTACCGAAAAACCGGGAACAACAAAATCCGTGTAAGTGCGCCAAAAATATAACTGCTTTTAGTTTCCACTTCCGTTTTAATGCACCGCGCGACGCGGTCGCAATGCCCAAAAATTGCATTGGTCCAATTGAGCGACGACGCTACCCTGCCCTCTGCCCTACGCCGAGCATATTGACTAGCTGTTGCAGCATGTGACAGGGCAGCGCAATGGAGTGTCGAACGCAGTTGAATGGAGTCAAATATGAGCATGAACATGATTCAGATTGAACGCTCTTAATTGGAAGCTACAGAAAACGTTTGAAACTATTAAGATGTGAATATTGATAGCGATATTGCGAGAGGTCAGATTGAAGCTATATTGCTGAACGCGGACAGCAATTAAGAGCTCCACTCTGATCCGACTGAATCTTGAATTGAAGCTGAAGTAAATGCTGAGATTGAGGCAATGATAATATGTGAAAGTTGATTGAAACTATTTTGTTGAAAGCTGATAAAGTTTATAAGATGTAGATAATTATTTATGTATAAGTGAATATGTTAAAGAAAATGTTACATGACTTGGAAGAGGGTAGAAAAGTACTACAGTATCAATGTTCATATATTTTAAACATTGATTAAATTGATTGATTGATTAAAAAGTCCTGGAGCCGTATTGCGATAGCATTGAAAAAAGTTGAAGTGCCATCTCGATGTAAGATCAGTCTAAATTATGAGTATATTAATTTTAGCTATATTGAATCAGACTCCTCTATTCTTAGAATTCTGTTGAAAGCAATTGAAAAGTAAAAGTCAATTGAGACTGAATATTGATTGAAAGCTGAGCAATTTGTAGTACTGTATCGAAGCTATGTCCAATCGAAGAAGAATTGAATAGTTATCATTAATAATCTAATTATATGAATATTCGAATGCAATTTTATTGCAATTAGATTGAAACATAATTGAATACTATATGACACATATTTTACATAATTTTGAAATAAATTGTTTCCTAGCTCAGTTGCTTTGCATTTTAATTGAAGCTCTGCGGAAAAGTGACCCGATTCGATAGTTTTAATTAATTGAACTCCGAGCTGTGGAAAGTGTATACAAAGCACGCTGCAAGCAGCTGCTCTGGCCGCTAACAATGCGGATCATGGCTTTCAAGCTGGTCACATCGGTCGAATTGTTTTGTTGCCTGGTTAGTTGGTTGGTTTTGATTCGCCTAGGGTTGGTTGCCCGGGTTGCTCGGGTTGTCCGGGTTGTCCGGGTTGTCCGGTTGCCCGAGTTGGCAGTTCACACATTTGTCGAAGCTGTCGCGCTGCTGTTGGCATTGTTCTCTTGCTGCTGCTGCTGCGGCTGAGCTTAACGCTGAGCTCCAGCTGGAGCCCAGACACAAGCCGAGTGCCCTATGACATCCGACCTTCGGGCACTGCCAGTGTCCGCTGACTCCCTCTCTCTCTCTCTCACTCTTATTTTATGCACGATATATTTAATTTAATTTGTTTGGTTTTTTAAATTTAGTTCGCGCTTTGCGAGAGCTCCAAAAATAAGCAGAGAGATAGAGGAGGAGGAAGACATAGAGATTAGGCCAAGACTGAGCAGGAGGCGGCTGCACACGTTGGCCGAGCGGAAGTGCTGCCCCAAGCGGAAACACAGTTTCAAATCTCTCGTGTGTGACGTAATATGAGCGACTTCCGTTTGCACTTTGAGCATCCGGCGAGTGACACAGCGGTCTGCTCTTGTCCGCCAGCTAACAGTTGTCCAGCTCATCAAACTGTCGGCAGCAAAAACACGAATACATACACTGCAACAGATTCAATAAAAAATTACCTGAATGAGAGAGAGAGATGGAGAGCATCTGTGCACGACTACATACACTGAGAGAAAAGCAAGAGCAGGTTTTCTTATCCTTAGCTCGTCTTCGTATCGTATGCAAGCTCAAGTAACTTTGAGCAGAGCTCCCGTTATACTTTACGTTTTGCTCAGTGTATGCACCTGGACAGCGTAAGCCCATTCGGGCTTTAAGCTAGTTATTTATGTTTTGGTCGAAAATGAAGTTTTTGCCTAATAATTAAAAGAGCGAGAAAAATAGGCCACTCAGGCTGGTTGAGTACCCGAAATCCCCATAAGATGGCCAACATGAAACTGGTCCAAGTTTCTGGCTGAAATGGTAGTCGGAGCAGTTGGAGCTGCCGGAGTCGAGTCGAGGTCAACGTCATCCTTTTCGTCGCCGTGTCTACCCTACGCCGTTTGGGCCACTAAATTATTCATGTGCATTCGGCAGAAGCAGGAGCAGCAGCAGGAGTCGGACCGGACCGGTCCGGGGCCGGTGCCATTTTACATGTGTTTCTCACGTGTTTTAATTAGTTTTGCAGAGTTCATCAACTGGGTGCAGTCAGCCAGCCTGCCAGCCATCCAGAGAACAGGCTCCACAAAAGTTGTGAGTTATGGCGCCCTGCTATGGCAATGTCCTCGCAAATAATGAACATCACAAATCAACGGCTCGTCATTAGCACACAATGTTCTGCCAGGTCAAAGCCAAGCACGACGACCCGCCCACTGCCTCCTCCCTCTCTCTCTCGCTTACTCTCTGCTTCTCGTAGGCGTAGCAGAAAGATCTGCCCTTCCTTCCAGGCTGTCCATAATTTTTCAGCTCAGTGAAGCAAAGGTGGCGGCCTCTGAGCTAGGCATACATGTAATTATAGCAGCTGTTGACCAAATTAATTGTGCAGCATGTGAGACAGCACACACACACACATACAGAGGGAGAGAGAGAGAGAGGGCTTCCATAGGACTTTGACTGACAAGCATAGATAATTAATTTAAAGTCTTAAAATCTTCGCTTGAAATTCAATTAAAAACTTAACAAAAAATCTCGCCCAAGTCTTGCTTGGTTTCTACAATTTCCTGATTGGAAACGTAATAAGGTTAGCAGCTAAAACAGGTATGGAAATTCTTACGAAACATAAATATTCCAGCTTGTTTTCAGCCATCACAGGGATTCCACGAAACAGCATGCCGCCCCTCCACACGAGGTCGCACTTCGACTCCTGAAATGCCCAGTGAAGCGCATCAACATCAGCTGACCACCACCTGCCTCAGCTGTCCCGTTCGCTCAATTCAATAAACCAAAAGGTCAACAACGGACAGCAGCCAAACTCAAGGCAATTGAGCAAATATATATACAAACATATAGCTATATATTCGCTGTAAGTGAAACCTTTTGATGTGCTCAAATGCTCGAGATTTATTTGAAAGCCAGCTAGAAGCATATAATTGCTCGAAATATACATAGACAGAATCAACATACGTGAGCTTATACTTGAGCGAAGGTCGAAGACAGTGAACGAGAGTAAGCAACTGGCTATTTATATGGATAAATTTATGGATGGCCGTAGTGTACAAGGGAGCCGGACCAAGTGAAGCCAAGTAAGAGTGCTCAAGCTGGATCTGCTAGACTAGAATATACCTTGAATTCCACGAAGAGTCGACCCTCCAAGCATTTTACAAAGGAACTTTTCGATATTTATCGATTGTAATTGTATGGAATGTGTTTATCGAAAAAAATATGATAAGATATCTAGTCTCATATACAAAACAACGAGACTTTATCTCTTGTGGTATGCGAGATTTAAGCATTCATATAGACGGGTGGACAGACAGATCTACGCAGCTCATTGTCCTAATCACATAAATATAAATATATATATTTTTTTATTATTACTTTTTTCACTTTCAATAGTTAAAGAGTCAAAGAATTTTTCAAAAAAATTCCCTGTTCATAAAAAGTTAGAAAATAGTATCAATAAAACACATAAAGCGCTCATATTTTCACACATACAAACATAAATTTCTCTTTGTCATATTTTTTGTTTTTTTTTTTTTGCCAGAGATATACCCGGGGGTAATATCCAATCAGACTCAATCAATTTGCCACATAACGCGAAATTCGTAATTAAAACTTGTAAAAAATTATACGTCTATATATATATGTATATGCATATGTATATGTATATATTAACATGCATATCACTGTGCACGCACAGACATGCACATACATACCCACACATATGGACATGCACTCACACATAATTATAATTAATTTGGGGAAACTATGGCAACGCATTCACCTGCAGGCGATTGGCGCAAACCAAAAGCTGAGCGCAACAAAAACTGCGCCGGCAACAAGCGAAACCGGAAGCAGTTTTCCCATTTCCGCTCTTCTTTCGACTCTGGCGAAAATTGCAAAATAAACATTTACCCATTCAGCCAACTGTTGGCCGATCTTTGACGGAGATTTGCAAAAATAGAAAAAAAAGAAAGTGAAATTTTAAAATACAAACTACAAAGGATGCCATTGTAGTTCATAAACATGTTATGGCGTTATCTGAAAATTTGATGTTTCTGGAAATGGGAACACAATTCGTTTGGCACTTTGCTGCATTTTAATGAATGGCAAGACTCGCTTAAGCCTTGCGGCTAACCCGATAATCAGGCGCAGCTTAACGAAGCCAGCTTAATTTGGGTTTGATTAATTATTAATTTAATTGCTGAGAAGCGATGAGTGTGTGCGTGTGAGTGGGTGTGAGAGCGCAGCATAAAGATATTATCTACTTAACTTTCTTTGAGTATTATATAATTATGGTATATTGAAATTACTTTTCAATCGGTGCTTGATGCAGCTCCAATTCCCCTAGAGCGAGTTGCCCTGGAGCAGCGACTACTTACTGCCCGATCTTTGCGGCGACTCACACGGTGAGGATTGGACGTCGTAGGACTAGCTTGATTTGGTTTGGGCTTGGCTCTATAATCAGTTATCCATTACTGAATTCTTTGAAGAAGTACATAATATAGAGCAAACTGATTTCATATCAACCTTGCTCAATTAGGAACATACAGATTTTCCATGAAGGTCTTGTTCGCATTAGAGTATAAATGCTAGAGATGAAGATCACATCATTAAAATTAATTTCAAATTTAATGCTACGATCCCAAATACAGATCATATATGAAAATTAAGATATAATTCCTGAGCAATTCAAAGCTCTATTCCATAAGCTCAACTACTCATAGCCATTGTCAAAAATTGATTGATTGTTGGGATGTGCATACTTACAAACTGCACTGTAATTTAATATGCCAACAATTTGAACTACGGCCATCAAATATTGATTTTATAAATCATATCAAATTGCCGAACACTTTGAGTATTTACTTAAAATTTATTGGATTTATTACTTCAAAGACGAAACGTTTTATAGCCAGCTCAATACATTTGCATGGGAATAGAGGTTAGATTTGCAGCCACAGATATGTGTTCGTGTGTGTGTGTGTGTGTATGCATGTGTATGTGTGGCATTGTCGAGGCAAAGGCAAAGGCAAAGGCCAAAATTAAAGACGATCAAACTCAACAGCAATTGAGGGAATACAAATAAAATAAATGCCGGCTCAAATGAAATACATGAAAAGAAAAGAGCAAAATAAAAAGTAAAAAGTAACAAGAATCAAAAGCGGAGCAAAACTTGCACAAACGTGTGCCACTCACTGTGCTGTGTGTGTGTGTGTGTGTGTGTGTGTGTGTGTGTGTGTGTGTGTGTGTTAGTATGCGCTCAGGTGTGAAATTTTATTGAGTCGAAATACGAAATATATGCAAATTGCGAAATAATTTAATGGCGCGTTTAATTGGGTTTTTAGCGTGCACGCAACGATGGGAAAAATGAAAACATATCAAAAACAGCAAAAAAAAGTAAACGGAGAAAGAAAAACGCTAAGAAAACGGGCGCAAGCCCAAGAAGGATTGCGCTCGGGTATATACATATGTATGTATGAATGTATGTATGTATGTATGTATATGCATTAGCTGCGAGAGCTGAGGCTGGGGCTGAGGTCTGATTGGAAAAGTTTTGGCATCTGGCAAAACGAATCAATTGAAATTGAGCGCCGCCGATGGGCGCTAATAAGAACTTGATGTGCGGTTAATGGAGACCCACAAAGAGAGCAAGGTACACCGGGCGAGCGAGAGAGAGAGAGAGAGAGAGGGAGAGGGGATGTGTGTGTGTGGCACGCGTGGCAAAGCAGCTTTGATTTTTAAGTCGCTGGCAGAAAGTTTTATCATTATCGTTGCGCATGCAAATCGCTGGCAATTGCCAATTGCCAGCATTTGACGAGCAATGAGCCAGCACGAAGCCAACAAAAATCGAAACTCCATAAAGAATAATACATTGTGCTTAAGCGGAGTGCGAACATTTTACAACAAAAAAAGAAGAAGAAGAAGAAGGCAATGGGGAAGATGAAGATTCACCAATAATCCGTTTCAAATGCAAAATTTATAGTCAGGCAGGTACAGTTGTGCCCGAAAGCAATTAGTGGAGAAGGCAGAAAATATGATGTCTATAAGAATCGCAACTCGATATCTCTCTCTCTCTTTCACTCTCGCTATCTCTCTTTGTCTTTCACTCGCTCTCTCCTTCTATCCCACACACACTACTATATGCAGATGCGTAAAAAATTCTTCTTTTTTTATTGAGTACTTTAATTTCAAGAATTTATTTCTAAATGGTATTATATGGGTTATTCAAACAAATCTGGGCACCTCAATTCTTCTTGTTCCCTTATGTATGACAGAAATTAGCTCAATATTGTTGGACTCAACTGTACAGAAACAGGTCACCATTTTTGTCTTTGATAATCAGACAAAATACGCAAAATATTGCTCAAGTTTATTGGAAAAATCTTTTAGATCGACTTGATTGAAAAAAAAAAAACTAAAAAAATAATAAAAAAAATAAAAATAATTGCTGCCAGAGAAATAAATATTGCGAATTGATGAGCGTATATAAGTTAAATGAAATTTTCACAAACTAACTCTGTTTCCAAGGGAACTGCAAATTATAGTGACTCAACTGTCAGCTCGACAGCCTCAAAGCCAAAAGAGCTCAACGAGGGCTTGCCATAGCCCTTCACTATATACGTAAAGCCTTAGAAGCCCCTCGCTTCACACTCAGTTGGAGCTCTTCTACAACTAAAAACAGTTCGCATCTGCTCTATCTGTCTATTAATTAGTTAGTCCATCGATTATTATGCCTCTTATAGCAGGTCCCAGTAGTCAGTGCTAAATTGTTAAGAAGCTCGTAATTATACCCTGTTTTAAATTAGCTCTAATCTCAAATAAATAAATAAGTAAATCCCTCTTATAATTACCTTAGCTATGGCTAATTTAACAGAGGGAGGGAGAAAGACAGAGGCAGAGGGAGACAGAGAGAGCTCACTTGTCATATTACTTATAACTTGGATGGCTATAGCTAAATGTCGCACCTGCTTGACTTATCTGTCAGTTGGTTAAGCTGTCAGACTTTCTCTTCCTTACCAAGCTTCTTCTTGCTTTTTTAAATATTTTTTTTTTTATTTTCCTTATTTTCTTTTTGCCTTGGTTAAGTAATATGCTGGAGACATTCGCCGTGCTCAGCTGTGGCTCAGGATGAGCTCGATTGCCCGGACCCGGAACGAAGCTCGCAGCGCAGCTCTCGGGTTTTTTTTTTTTTTATTCAGCGCCAGCAGCGCACGGCTGCCATTATAAATTATTATTCATGAGCGGATGCGGATATTGAAAAGTTTCATTTTGTTGTTGCTATTGTTGTTGTTGCTGTTGTTGTTGTTGTTGTTGTTGCTATTGTGGCTGCTGCTCGCGCCTATCTTCATTTCAATTTTTACGCCGTTGAGCTGCTGCTGCTGCTGTTGTTGTTGTTGTTGTTGTTGTTAGTCTGGCTGTAAGACTTCTCGATTTCTAACCATATGTATGTAGCATACAGTGTATAATATGTATGTGTGTATGTATTTTTGCTGTAGTTGTTGTGTGCTTGACGTTGCGCGTGTTGTTTGGAAATTAGATTTGTGCACGTTTCTTGTTTTCTATTTCCGTTTATCGGCATTTTCCTTTTCATTTCTATTTATTATTTTTTGGTTCAATTCTTATTGTTTGTTGCGCATCTTGTTCCTTTCATTTTCAGCTTGTAGTAATTTATTTACCGCATTTCTAATACCCTAGCTGTAGGTATACCTTTCTCTTTACCCGTACGCCTCTTTTTGTACCCGAACCCCTCTTTGTATTCATACCCCTCTCTGTAACCTCCTGTGTACCCATACCCTTATACCTGTGCCCCTTTCTGTACCTATACCCCTCCTTCTATCCATACCCCTCTGAGTACCTATACCCCTCTTTGTACACATACCCCTTTCTGTACCAATAACCTCCTCTGTACGCGTACCTTTATACCCATACGCCTCTCTGTACCCGTACGTCTCTTTGTACCCATATTCTTCTCTGTGCCCATGGGCTTCTTTGTACCTATGCCCCTTTCTGTACCCATAATTTTCTTTATACCCATACCCAGACCCCCTCTGTACCACTCTCTGCACCCAGCTTAGTCTCTATGTGCTCTGTCATCTAATTAGAAACAGATGCACTGAGCTGGCAAATCAGACTTAAGCAGCGATCATCAAGTCCCTTAGACAACTCTGAGCGAGAGGCCTTTGACTCTGTGTGGACTCTGGAGTTTGTATTGAGAAAGAATATTGCTGTCAGCTAAGGGAAATCACAGCGACTCTTCTGTGCAAGTGGACAACCCTGCAGGGCGACAACTCTACTGATGCATGGCTCACAGTTTTCACAGGCCTTCAGCCAGCCCAAAAGTAGCTGCTCGATACTGAGCTCCATTTTGCCGTTCAACTTTTGTTCGCTCGCTTCCGGCTTGCATTTCAATTTGTGTCTGGACTTGGACTTGGGCTCGATGTCTAGTTACATATTTTGTTGTTGTTGTTGTTGTTGTTGGGGGTGGTGGTGGTATGCATGTGTATTTACATCTAGTTGTATACGTAGAGAGCGCAATCGTATCTATGTCTATTATCTGTGTCCACATCCGCAGCCACAGCTGCCAGCCTCGGCCTGCCGGAGGCTGCCCCAGCTGTCCGTCCGTTTGCTGCGGCTGCTGCTTTAAAATTGATATTCCATTGACGTTTGGCGACCTACACTACGGACTGTGCCCAGCGCCAACTCAAGTTATTTATGTGCTCGTTTACAACTTTGTTGTTGTTGTTGTTGTAGAAGCCAGCAAGCCGCATTGATTGAAATAAACTTTTGTATTGTGGTATTTTGGGGGCCTCATATCTTTGCCATAGCTCTAGCTCACTCGAAACTCTCTCTCTGTTTTGCTCTCTTGCGCTCCTCAGCTGCCCTCACGTCTCGTCTCACAGCGGCGCCAACTTTTTAATCAATGTTCGAGCCGCGACGCAGGCAAATCAAGCGCTTGACTCGCAGCTAAACAATTCTGGCCAACTTCATGTTAACTGATTCAATCTGGCTTATAACTTTAGCCTTTAGTCACTCGGCTCTGTCTCCGCTTGACCTTGATCAGCAGCCGCAGTCATCAATTTTGGTCACCTGCAAGCGCTAACTAGGCACACACACACACACACACACACACGCACACTCGCACACTCTGGTTAGACTTGCAGCTGCGGTTCTCTGGGCAAATCTGTAGGCAAATCCTTTGCCGCCGATCCAATTTGAATGAGCGACTCGTTCGCCTTTGGCTATGCATAAAGCGCATGAAATCGCATACAGCCAACCGGATATGGCTTTTTATGGCATTAAAGTAGAAACGTTAGATGTACACGCCGCCCACTTCAGTCGCCCCGCCTACAATATCCCACCTCGGCGACTCGTTTTAGCCATGGCCCCAAAAGCTGACCCCGTAAAAAGCATTGAAATGCCAAAACGGCCGCAAAGCGAACTGCAAAATTGAAATATTTTGATGTTGGCAGCAAGTTAATGTAGACCAGCAGCAGACCCAAGCACACTCGCACACACACACACACACGTGTTGAATTATAATAAACCAGCAATGGGCTGCACAAATGCCGGAAATCGCTAGTGAGACGAGCAAACCTACTCCTCCTGCTCCTGCTGCTCCTCCTGCGCCTCCTTCCACACACAGGGAGTGAACCTGGGCCTCAAGCCCGAAGGCCAGAGCACGTATAATATACGGGCACACGTACGAACGAGCTATGTTTCTATGTGTGGCTGTGGGTATGGGTATGGGCGTGGACATGGGCGTGTAGGGCGTGTGGGGCAGAAGGCGGGCCTTTACTTGTATTAATATCCATTAGATTTATGTTTAGCAAATGTAACCACAGAAATTACACTTTAAAGTCAAAGCCCGGACAGGGCAGCGCCAGGCGCCGGAATGAGCTGCAATTTTTCGTCGATATCGAAATGCGACTGCCTCTCCCTCTCTCTCTCTCTCTCTCTCTCTCTCTCTCTCTCTCTCTCACTCTCTCACGGTTAGTGGCATACACATTAGATATTGCTCCAGTTGTTTTAATGGCTCGGGTCGGCCCTCATAATTAAACGACCCAGCATCCACATCTCCATCCCCATCTCCGTCGGCGGCGGCAAACCAAAGTCCTGACAGGCCGGCCCCCGCACCACTGTTGAAAGGCTCGCTCGGCACGTAAATGGGCCATACATAAAAGGCCCGGCCCATTTGGTTGGCAACTTATGGGGCCTGGACTTTAACACTTTGGTGCCACATTAAGACTGCAAATTGTTAAACGTGGCACCTGAAGCAACCTTGAAGACCCCGACGACCCGGCGGACCGGCGAGCCCGGCGACCCGGCCAGCTGCCGTAATCTGACCTGCCTAGCCGGCGGCGTTGGCTGGGCGTTGCCATCGGGCCATTACTTAAGTTCATTAGCATCTCACAGCAGCGCTTGCTGTCCGAAAATTGACTTTAATGTGGCTGACAGGCGGTGGCTGTGGTGCGGCGTCATGTCAGCGGGAGGGGGGGAGGGCAGCGGTTAACAGACAATTGCCACTTGCCACTTAACATGAAATTGACTTAAGAAAATTGCATCAGACAGGTCTGGCGAGCTGGTCACACGGTCACATTGTCAAACGAGCTCCACTGCTCCCCCCCAAGACGAAAATATTCTTTAATCTCTGCAGGGCAGCGAACCTGATTTCTTGGCTGTCCATTCGGCTGTCAATTGTGAAGTTTAAGGCTTCTAGGAATACGCCATTAATTTGTATTTTGCCCAAAAATATCGATTAACAACACTGGATTCAAGTATTGTAGTACATCACAGAGTCTGGTCACACTGCTGAGCAGTCAAGCTCTTCTACTTTGCGTAATAACATATTAGAGAGAAAGAGATAGGGAAAGAGAGAGAATCTGACGGAAAGAGTGAGAGTAAAAAATTGCAAACTGTTTTGAAGATACATATATAAGAAAGGCAATGAGAGGCTAGAACAGAAACATTATTTCGATTGGGTTGCCCTGCTCTAAGTCTATCCGAGCTCAACAAGAGGCAACAACGATCGGCAGTTAAATGAGTTGTCCCTTTGCAAAGCCTTTTAGCCAAGTGAAGGCTCTGCGAGTCCGTGGGGCAGCTAATTAAAATTGACGAAGCATAAACATTTGCTTTAAGCGGAGTCTTAAATTGCAGCAGCTACTACTGCTCAATTATAAATGGAGTAATCATAGAGCAGGCGAGCAGTGCGAGCAATGCGAGCTGCGGAGCGAAGCAGCGTGGAAATAAATAAAAATATGTCAGCTGCACTCAGCTGGGCCAACTTCCTGGCCAATTGACGCCAGGAAAATGGATGGGACTTGGCCAAGCCAAGCCAAAGCGCGGCCAGGCGGTCGGGTGGCGAAACGGGGCGAGGCAAGACGAGGCTCTGGAAATGGGAATTCGATGCCAGCTGTAGATTTTCCTTATTGATGACTGGCAATGTTGTTGACATTATTTGTGCGGTCGACGGCGACGCCAGCTGGTCGCCATCGATGCAAAGTTGTTGACGCGCAAGTGTTGCACATGCAGCTCAATTCAATTCCATTTCTGTCGCCCTCAACAAAAGGCCGCTCAACACACACACACACAGAGTGAATGAGAGAGAGAGAGAGAGAGTGGGAGGGAGAGGCGTATTAAGCGGCACAGCATCATTTGCCCATGAGAATCAAAGTCTCGATTCTCATAAAAATGATTCATGATATCGCATTATTTCCGTATCATTTGTAATTTCCAGTTTCCTGCTTATTTTCACCACCCACTCACGCACACACACACACACACACACACACACAGATAGAGCAACTAGAAGAGCAAGAATGAGGCGAGGTGGCGAGGCAAGAGGAAGCTGCTGCAATTACTATCTATCTGGTATTTTATAACTTTTGTGCGCGTCGTCGTTGGCTTTCCGCTCGCTGCGCACCTCTTGCTGATTACAGCGCCAAAGTCAACGTCAGAGGCAGGGGCAGGAGGCAGGGGCAGGAGGCAGAATTGAAGTCGAAGTCAGAGCGACATAGTCTCAGTCTCAGTCACAGTCACAGTCACAGTCATTGCTATAGCTATAGCAACAATGTGCGTTTATCATCATCATCATCATCATCATCATCATCATCATCGACTTGTCGTTGTCATCATCGTTACCATTCTTTGTTCGCCTCGCTTTAGATATCTTTGACTATGTATCTCTGTGTGTGCGCGCCATTTTTGCTGTAGTTTTTGATGAACATTTAATTGAATTCTCTTACTACTGTGCGCTTTGTCTTAAACTACCACTACACACCCACACACACACACAGACAGTGCTACTCTGATTTTCTGTAGTACATTTGCCCGGGTTACAATATCTTTCAGCGTTGGCATTGGCCAAAAGTTATGCGACTTCTCGTTTCCGTCTAATTAAAATTACAATTGAAATATGCTCGGGCTGCCGCTATTTAAAGCTAAAAGTTGGCTTTAAGCTTCGGCCAAAAAGCCGCCACATACACCTGCCCAAGGGCAAATAGTATTTGTGTTAGCTCTAACTTGGGAGATTATGGAATAGGGATCCAGCTTAATTGAATAAAGTTCCTAATGCGTCGCAATTTCATGAGTGCTTTGAACTGGTTCAGCTGGGAAGCTAAGTAAATCTTAGCTGATTGATTGATTGATGGCCATGCAAGCTAACTCTTGGTATAGCCCGTCAAATTCAGCGAGAAGAACCCAACTGAAGTTAGCTCATTTGCTAATGTTTTGATACCGCAAAATTGAACTAGTTTAGCTGGAATGATAGCTGACTGATTGATTGATTGATTGAGCCATTGGCAAGTTATGTGCGGGCTAAATCCTTCAGATTCAAAAAGTTTCATTCAAATTAAGTGAGTTCATTTGTGTTTCGCGCTAAGACAGCACATAATGAACTAGTTCAGTTGGAATGATAGCTGACTGATTGATTGATTGACCCGCTGGCAAACTCAAAAAGTTGAGTTCAATTTAACTAAGTTCATACAACAAATTGAACTAGTTCAGCTTGAACAGAACTATTTAGTATCATCCAGAGATTGCCTTAAAAGTGAGTCATATATAACTAGAGCTCCTCTGATCAAATGCAAAAAACTAGTTGAAATCAATTGTCTTCATTTTGTTCAATATTTTGTTAGTTTGGATTGAACTGGTTCAGTTTGATATCTTTTTTGATTCAGTTTGGAATCAAATGATAGCTAATGAAAGGTGTTATGAGCAAGAGCTTATAAAAGAGTTTTAATGCATTAGTTTCAAAATATTACATACATATTCTGAGTTCTCTATGTAATTTACTGACCTATGAAATGTGGCTGAGGAACATATTCAGAAGTTTTGCCACGCCAGTATTTACTATAGACATACTCAGCAACCTAGTTACTTGCATATATTTGATTCAAATAGCTCACTTGCAAACATTTCGTGTGTACTTGCTGAACTAGTTCCGACTCATTGGTTCACTTGACGCAATAGCTCGCAGCGTTTACACGTAGCTCTCATTTAAAGTTTCTCTCCTCAGTATGCAAATAAACTGTATTTAAAGAAAGCCTGACTCAGTTATTGCTCTCTCTCTCTCTCTCTCGCTCTTGCTCACTATCTCTGTCTGCCGCTCGCTGTCAACAGCACGCAATATCAAATGGTGAATAGATAAAAACAACATGACTTAATGAGTGGTATTTATTTTTATGCTAATTACTTTCGAATAAGCAGCACTTGACGCTGCTGCTCCTGCTCCTGCTGCTGCTGCTGCAACTCCTTTTCCTCCTCCTGCTGCTCCTGCTCCTGCTGCTGCTGCTACTTCTACTCCTTCTCCTCCTGCTGCTACTCCTTCTCCTCCTGCTGCTGCTGCTGATGTTGTTGTTGTTGCAAAATGCAACTGTGGCAGTTGCAAAGTTCGCTCTAATGAGCGACAAACAGACAGCGGCAGAAGGAGCCGTGCCAATGGACGATGGGTGAGCAATAATTGTTGTGAAATACCCCTTGAGCGCAGCCCAGCGGGTTAATAGCGAAAGCGACGTCAGCGTCAGCGTCTGCGTCAGCATTACCATCAGCATGAGCGTCGGCGTCTACGTCGACGTTTGTGTAAAGTAAATGCCATTATACAATAAGCAAGTTGTGCTGTAAATATTCTTGAAATGTACAAAAGCACTCGCGCTGAAAGCCGTAAAGTATGCAATATGACAGCGCATAAAGGATACGACTGCGAGCAGCAGCTGCTGACAGGGCAGGGCAGGGAAGACAGAGCAGGGCGGGGCAGGGGGAGGGGCAGGCCAGAGCTCCTGCAGACCAAGTCCAAGTGAGAAAACCAGTAAATACTTATACATCCATATACATACATCCATATATATGCATGCTAAAGATGAAGCTGAAGAAGAAGAAGTCGAGCTACAGGGAAAAAAAAAGAAGAAGAAACAACAACTTAATTACCATGCTGGCTCACACAGCGGCCGCTATTAAGGGCCAGCAAGAGTTTCAGTCAACATCAAAGATAAACGAGCAGCCCCTAGCTGAGATTATTTCTATAGCGCACACTATTACCATACATACATACATACATATATACACTCAATATATATGTATGCAGTATATACTATATATACAGTTACCCGCTGACAATACTTGGCCCGTAATTGAGTTTTAGGAAAACAAAACAGCGAGCGCTGCCCGTGCAAATTAACAACTGATTGTTGTTGGCCGCGTGCTGCGCAGAAAGTTGCAACCGCTTGACCGCTAGCTCATCCTCAAATTAATAAAAACTCATTAAAAGCATTATTATAATTTGCTCGTTAATGTTTTAATAATATAATATATCTATATTTAGATATTTGTATATGATTTATTATTATTTTCATTTAATTATTAAATGTTGGAGTTTGCATACGCCTACTGCTGGTCGAAGAGGCCTACGGCCTAGGATTGATTGAGATTGTAAAAGCCTTCATAAGCGTACATACCTTTTTACATATGTTACATACATTATACATAGATCGCACATTCATTATGCATAAATCATACATACATCATTTAAGCATCATACATAGATCATACAAAAACCAAACATACATTATATTTCTATCATAAATATGTACATCATACATTCATTATGCACATATATTTACATACATCAAACATTCAATATACATTCATACATACATACAATATACATTCATCATACATACAATATACATTCATCATACATACATAAATACATAAATACTTACATACATACATACATATAAACATACATACATACATACATACATACATACATACATACATACATCAATACATACATACATACCTACATACATACATACATATGTACATACATACATACATACATACATACATACATACATACATACATACATACATAC
>NW_022046388.1:21213-36430 GCF_001654015.2 Drosophila navojoa | reverse complement strand
TCTCTCTCTCTTTCTCTCTCTCTCTCTCTCTCTCTCTCTCTCTCTCTCACTCTCTCTCTCTGTTTCCCTGAACTATGTAGATCTCATTCGATTGCGACTTTTGTAAACAACAAGAGTGTATTTCAAAAATGCAAAACTAGATGATTTTATTTTCAAGTGTAGCTGCATCTATTATAAATATATGTATGCATCGACATAGGTATGCCTATATATATTTGTACAAGTTTGTGGATCATGAAATTGCTTTATGCCATGCTCACATTTAGATATGTAAATTTCGTGGGCGCGACTTTGTGGACTTTGATGTGGTAGCCGCACAAAAGCGGAGATATACCCATATATAGATGTCTATCATAATGAATAAATGCGTATATGGTGGTATTCATATAGTATTCATGAATGTGGACAATGTCGTTTGGTGGCGCGACGGCCCTTTCACACAGTCGAATGCGAATTGACAATCGCTTCGATTAGCTGCATTATGGATAGCCATGCTCCATATGTGTGTATATATAGATATGCCCGATACGAAACATGAATACCCGGTCGCATATTTGCGGTTCGGCTGTCAGATTCGTTGCACTCATTAGGCCAATTGAATTGGTCGCTTGGCTTTTTGGCCGCCAGTCGAAACAAGTCATAATTGTGTTGTTAAGGCCGCTGGTAATTCGATATGATATATGTATATCCACACACACACGCACATATGTGTATATATGTATTCACATATTCATATGCCGCTCGAACTAGCGCAGACACTCGAATCGCATGGAAATTAATCATTTCCCTTTGCTAGAATTTGCATGTTGGCTTTTCGGGTTTTCAGCTCAGTTTTCTGTTATAGTTTTCTTGCTCTTGTTGTTGTTGTTGTTGTTGTTGTTGTGTCGCTTTGTGTGTATCAATTAAAACCCAATTATGTTCGTAGGCATGTCTTGGAAAATATGCATCGAGATAATGGCTATCCGGCCATAACGGGTTTCACACAATATATATGTAAATATATATGTATATGTATATACGCCCAAGGTTGCCCGGACTCCGACTGCAGCTCCAATAGCAACTCCGACTACTCCAATTTCAATTCCAATTTCAATTCCAATTCCGATTCCGATCGAGTAGAGAAGTGTCAGCGCACCCCGTTGTCAGCCAATCAGCATAACACTCAGCGGGCAGCCGTCGACAGCTGAAAATGATTGAAATTTATTTAAAGTCCGTGAACAAAGCGAATCGGAACCTTCGCAATGCCAACTGGCTACTGAGACAGTGTAAATTATTAGGACTTTCTTAATCATTTCGGGAGATTCTGCTTAATTTGCAATCAATTCAGAGCTGCAGCTTCTCTTTGATCTTTGGCAAACCGTAGAGAGTGAGGGTATTGCTCATTGGCTGTTCACCTTCGCAGTTCGTTGGCTAGTTAGTTCCGAGCAGAGTTTGGTGTTCTCTGCATGGAACCAGCTAGTGGCTCACTATGTAAACCAAGAGACCTTTGCCTGAATTAATGATTTATTGAAGAAACTCAAAGGGAAAGAATCGTCTCAACGATCTTTAAATATAAATAAATTACAGCCCAAGTTATCTTTTATCTCTGTTTGCCATAAAAGAAGTTCTTTATAGGATCTAGCGTTTGGTATACAGAAAATTTGCTGAAATTTTATTTCTATTGATTCTCAAAGAATTTTACTTCTGGGTTTCTATTTTTTTATTATTTTTCTTTTACATAGTATATACTTGAAATCCTTCAAAGATTTTCTGAGTTTTTAATATATACTCGAGCTCTGGAACTATATATAATATCACTGCGGCGATCTATGCCTTTATTGAAAGCTCTGATCGAATAGTAACACTCTACTGGAAAATAAACCTACTCTTAGTAGAAATGAGAGCTTATCGCTAAAATAGTAATCCCTATTTCTTATGTCCCTAAGCTCGATTGTTTTTTTTTTTTTTCGGAATGGTCGTTAATTCCCAGCTTAAAGTGCCTATATCATCTACGATTCGTTCGCCAAATTCAACAAATTCTTGGTCGTATCAAGTGTCTGACCTCCTTTCCAGTGCAATCTATTAATTTTATGGCCCGCACTCTTGGTGAACGTGGCAGAACCGAAGACACGCAACGTTGCTGTGGTCAGTGAGCTTGAAAGATATATCCGAATTGATATGCGTGACATATCGACAATGGAATACATAAATATATGCATATACATTTATTTTTTGTTAATAAAAATGCTCTAGTTAAAGACTTAGTCTTTAGTTTTCAGTTTTTAGTTACTTGACAAATTAAAATTAGTCTTTAAAATTAAACTAAATTGAGTATACGCACGGTATATCCCCTGTTATATTTGTTTTCAGGCTTGAAAATTGCTTGAGTTTTGCAATTGTTTATTCGATTTGATCCTCGAATTATGGAAATAATCAGCGTACCAAATCATGCCACACAAATTTGTCAATGATGCAACATCATGTGTATATGTGTGTGTGTGTGCCTGTGTTTGTGTCTCTCTCACATTCAATTCGCTTCAGGCTCGCTCTGTTTCATATGCTCACAGTTTTGCTCATATTATTGGGAATTTATCGGCGCATTTGGATCACTGCTTGATGGGGGGCGTGGCACACACTGTGCTTTGGGTCAAACAATTTGAGATTACAATTATGTTAACATTATTTCATTTATTTTCGATCGCAGCAAATGAGGAAATTGTTTATTGAAATTGCAAAAACCTACGAGCATTACGAGTATCTCAAAAATGTATCTGCAAAATACAAAATTGTTAAGGCATGTGCCGCTGCCGAGAAACTCGTAGGAAATATGTTGAAAGCGTGCCACTGGGTATAAAATGGAAATATTAAATATGTATAATAATAATCATATTTCATGTTGAAAATAATAACATTATAGAAATTACCGTTGATTTATGTCTGATGTATATTTAATGTCCGTATTAACCTTTTTCAATTCAATCTGCTTCGATGATGACAAACAAAATCGATAATTGAGAGATTGCTTAAAGAGGTGAGATGTGATCGATAGGTAAACTATGTGGAAGAGAGAGGGAGATGTGATGAATATGAGATATATAAATATATAGAGAGATGTAGAGACGAATAGGTTGAGAAAACGTTAGAGTGTGGGAGAGATTTAGACATAGCGAAATCTTGGGACATGGAAAGAGTGACACATGAGCGAGAGAGAAAGTCAGTAGAAGAGAGGTAGATAGAGAGAAATAGATAAATGTATAGAAATAACAGATTGAGAGAGGGAGAGAGGGAGGTATTAATGGAGAGAGAGAAATAGAGGTGGAGCGAAAAAGAGAATGAGAGGGATAAGAGAAATTAAAAGTGAGATTGAGAGTAAGATAGAACGAGGGAGTGAAAGAAAGAAGAAAGAGGAGAGAGGATAGAAAGCGAGAGAGGATAGAGGATAGAAATAGAGAGAAAGTCTAACCTACAGCAACAATTTGAATGTTTTGCGCGTGGATCAGAGTTGGTCTATTCTACAGATAGTCTCCACTTATATGATATATCAGCTGCATATTGAAGCGTTGAATCCATTGATATGTTAAATGAACTCTGCTGTTTTTGTGTGGATGCACGATAGAAGTCGATTATCTATTGACTTTAATTCTGAAGTTCTCTCCAATTATCTCATACTTAACTAAAGTGCTGAGCCTAACTGAATAGTTCCCTAGAAAAGTGGCCCTATTGTAGGCTAAAAATCTATAACTGACACAGAGAATTTATTAGGGGCTTTCTAGTTTAGTCGGTTAGGCTCTGTCAGCAATTATTGTGCTTCGAATTCAAATTTGGATATTATAAGCTCGCCCTGCCTTGGCAATTGCCCAGTTGGCAGCAGGCCAGGTCGCCCTGTCGTGCTCGTGCTTGTGCTCGTGTCAATCGTGCTGTGGCAGCCACACGCGGTGGCCCCATCGATCCGATCAGTCGATCACAATGTCCATGTCACATATGTCAGCCGGATAAGATCAGCGCAGATCAGCAGCTGTCGATCACTGTGTGCCGCCACTTGTATCTGTATCTATATCTCCATCTGTGCATGTATCTGTATCTGTCTGTTGATGCAATAAACTTGTCATAAGCTCGAACAGCCTCTGATTAATGCCAAATGCAGGCCTCTCGAGTCACAAATAACAGTTTGTGCTCTCAATTGAAAAATTGCAAATTGCCATTGCATAAATTTGTTCTGAGTATCTGTATCTCTGTAGCTCCATCTGTATCTGTATCTGTATCTGTTGCTGTATCTGTAACTGCGTCAGCTAAATGTTTTGTTTTGGGCATAATTTATGCGCTTCCTGTTCAATTGATTGCATTTCCAAGTATTTTTGAGCACTTCGGGCATTCTAACGAGCCGCAACACACAATCGCCTTGATTGCATCCTGTTGACCCCATCTCGACTCGTCGCCCTCTTACTGCTCCACGCTGATCCATTGCACATCTTGCGCCCATGTCGTTTGTCACGCGTCTTGGCCAAATTGATCTGCTCAAATATGGATGGCTTAAACATTCTTTGGCCAAACAACAAATCGCCTGCAGCTTAGAGCCAACAGACAGCCGAACAGAGAGATAAACACACAGAAAGACAGCCAGACAGACAGACAGCAGCTGTGCTCAGCTCTTTTATGGCTCTCTAAAGTCGTTCATAGCACAATTTGTGTTAATCGAGTTTGTGCCTGCATATGCTTTAATTGTGGCGCAGACAAATTATAATCTGAATTAGGTGTTATAAGTGAACGCTTTGGGTTCAAATTGGCGACTGCGAAAGAAGGCTGCAAAGTTGAAAGTTTGAGAAACCGTCTCGAACTGAGTCGCAAATATGAGTCACCCGGCAAATGAATATGGGGTAGACGCTCCCTGAACGGAAATATAAACAGATATGCAATATATAATAGGAATGTATGCGCTTAGAGGTAATTTCGAATCTGAGTAAGTCCATGGGATATACAAAAATCCTCAGCAAGGGAAAGGAAGGCCCAAAGTGAGTAGTATAATTTATAGATGAGCTTTATCACTTATGTAGGTAGAGACTCGTCGGATCGACAGATAAACAGAGATGCGCTCAGCTCTTCATATCGATTTTTAAATAGAGGATTTTAGAGTAGACGGCAAAGGCAAAAAGGAAAGTCTAATGAGAGTATGTGTAGTTTATACATTCCAAGTGACGAGACTAGAGAGAGAGAAAGAGAGGAAGATAGAGAATGAGAGAGGGATACTCCCTAAATTTACAGATAAATATAGATGCGCTCAGCTCTTCATAGAAGTTTCAATAGAGGATTTATGAGTTTACGGCAAGGGAAAGGAAAGTCTAATGAGAGTATAAGATATATATATGTCGCATATTTCTTCAGATTAGATAATTTTGTCGAACGCAGCGTATTCCTGCACTATTGCACTTCTTCCTCTTCCTAATCAATTTTTCACTAGCACGTTCGATTACATCTATCGCAACCAACTGGCAAACTCGTCAGGACCACACTCGATATAAGTGTTTGTTAACATCTCACTCAACCAATATTACATATTGATTGATTATTGATTGATGTTGATTGATTATTGATTGATATTGATTGAAGATATTCTATTCGAATAATACTATAATCTCCGACATATATATGTATATTGAGTATTGATAGAAAGGGAGAAGAGAGATAAGCAGAGCTTTTCATAGCACTTCAAAAAGCTGCTCGAAGATAACTTCAAATTTGAGTAAGCCTATAGGAGATACATCCAGCTCTTACAACTAGAGAAAGGAAAATTCAAATTAAGTAGCTGAAAGCATAGTTTATGGGCCATGCGAAAAGTGAACCATTCGACTCTGGCAGCACAGCTCACACGCACTTTGGGCCAGCTCACGCACACGCACACACACACACACACATGGAGGGCAACTCGCATAGACACGATCATTATGCAGATTTATGACTTCAACAGTTGCAATTGATAGCCATGTATGCCTTATAGCAGCCGCCCACCTGTCCCCCAGCATCTCTCGCTCAGGTCCCGGTTCCTGCAGTCCGCCTCCTGCGCCGTGTGAGCGGCGTTAACAACGTTGTTTGTTTATGAGACGCTTGCATTGAATTATGGCAAGACATTAGCAACAATTTAGCGGCAGACATGTCGCCAGCTCCAATAATCATTAGCAGCGACACTTGGACGCTGCTTGCTGGCGCGCACTGTGCCGCGTCCATGGGCATGCATGAATGTACACACATACGTGTTAACATGTGCGTATATGCATGTTGTTGGCCAGATATCTAGGCCTTTTGGCCCAAGTGGGCGTCTCAAATTGACTTAATTAATCATTTTGTCATAATAATCAACTTTAATTAAATTCAATTTCAAATCGTACAGCTAAAGCAACACATTGATTGACTTCGACAGCGGCGAGTGAGCAAGTTCTATGCGGTTCAAACAAAAAAAAAAAAAAAAATGGTTATTAAATTATTACGAAATGTTTAGCTATGCAAGCGTCGCCCCTCCCACGGCTCCTGCACCTAGCCAGGTGTTAACTGTTCTAATTGGGGCTGCCGCTGCCTTATAGAGTGCTGATAACTACCTCTGTGCATGCTCGATTATGATGTGGCTGGTCCTCGACTCCAATCACCTCGCCTCAGCTCGACTTGTCTGATAATTGCCAGCATTGTCGCCAGACTTAGCAACGAGGAAGCCAAAACCCAAGCACGACAAATAGAGCATATATGTGTATACCCACATATGTATATATTTGCATGACATTAGCCCCTTCGCCCCGCCGAGCACCCCATCGACTAGCTGAGTAGAGCTCTATTGTGCCTGCTCCACAAAACGTTTGCTTAAACGTTCTTTAATCACCAGTTTCAAGTTGCGAGCTACCGACTTGCATGCTGCGCGTACTGCACAGTGGCACAAGGCCAATTTGTTTCCAATGCAATTCAAATGCTCGATTATAGCGAATATATAAAGCAATGAGAACTTTGTATAGTATAAAAAATAAAGAAATAAAGAAAACAAATATCAATAAAATTAATTATAAGTACATATACTACCTTATATGTATGTGTATGTGTATGTGTATGTGTATGTGTATCTGTTTATGCATGAGCTTTGAATACGAACCTACATACAACTTGGTCAACTCTCATCAATTCGATATCCCAAGCGGAAATATCGTTGGCCCTGTGTGAAGCTAATGTTTCGAGTATGCTTATACTCATTTACGAAACGAAGAGAGTATATTAGCTAGGCGCAATGCCCGTCTTGTAAAGCATTCAAATTTACTTAATCGTTCACTAGGGCCTAGATCTAAGAGTTTACTTACTGGGTAAAAATATTCAACTAGTTTTCGACTTACTATCAGTATTACGATATTTTCTTTCTTCATCTACTTCGTCTAATCTTAAGTACATGTGCTCTAGAAACTATCCTCACAACCAAATTGTAAATTTACTATGCCAGCAAATAAAATAAAATACATTCTATTCATAAATCTCCATATATATAGGGATAGTGATACAAATAACTTCAGTCCTACTTCAAGGCTCTTAAGCGAAATTGTCATCTGTGAATTTTTTTAATTCATAGCAATATTCCTCGACTAATGGAATATTACTGGAAAAGAAGCTTCCTGGAATATTAGCCGTAGTTGTGTATAAAGATCTGTTGTACATATTTGAACACGGTGTCTAACAGCCTGAATATTAAATTTATTCATAAATAATTAATAGACATTTATACACACTTACTTAACTATAAATTCATATATATGTATATATAAATCATTTCAATCTGCGCATAGATCCATAAATTCATATACATCAAAAGGCATTTACAAATGATGTTTGAAAGATTTATTCAGATATTCAAGTTATTTAGTAACAGAGTATAGTTCGATTATTGTAAGAGTTGTGTGGTATTCGTATATCTCGAGTGTTTCCATTGTTGAGTGTTTGTTTAGAATAAACGCAGTTCCATCTGGATAGTGTACAAGCACAGTGTAATACTTCACCTAAGCTGACTCCCAGCTAAGACTTGCATACACTTGATAATGCTGAGCTTCGAATTCATAGTAGAGTAATTGAGTGATTCTTGAGTTGAGCTACAGAATAATTGTGTATGTGTGTGTGTGTGTGTGTGTTTGTTGAGTATTGTAGTTAATGATGGTTTTCATTTTGTCTTTCGCCAGTTCCCGTTTGATTCACAATGGTATCGCTGCTTACGTCTGGCTGTTTGTGGACATAGGGACATCCTTCGAGGCAACATCGACCTGATAGAGTAAGCAGAGAGGCTGCACTAACCGAGACGTTCGACCATTCGCAACTTACCTGTTCCGGATCTGGAGAGCTTGCATCTGGAGAGCCCGCATCCTGGTGAGTATCTTTCTTGTCGTTATCCGAATTGGCACTGTTCTCGGCGTTCTTCTGCGTCGTCTTCTTGCTGCGACGCGAGATTGTGAAGTGCGACGGATTGTTGCCGTCGCGGCGTATCATGCCGGGCAGAATGCGGCGGCGTGCATTGATGAACCAGTTGTTCACCTGCTGCACCATGATGTTACCCTTGTAGGCGAGAATGCGCTTCTCCACCTCGTTGGGATAGGCGTTGTAGCGGTGCTCGTACAGCCAGCACTTGAGGATCTTCACGGCGTGGGGCGGCAAGTTGCCGCGGCGTGTCGGCGTGTCCTCTTCCAGGATCTGGTGTATGTTCCGGTCATGGGTTCGTACCCGTCCAGCCCCAACCTGCACCGTGGCTGCCCCCTCGGCATTCGCCTGGTTCGCCTGCTGCTGCTCCGTACCTACGCGCCTACGCCCGTTAGCAGAAGCAGCGTTGCCTGGCATTGGCAACAGCTTGGTTTAGTATATACGCATTTGGGGTGGCCCCGACTTACCTGTTCGGCCCACGTGTGTGGCATACCTCAGGTAACGCTGCCGCATTGCCTCGGTCACTTCTATACGGTTATACGACATTGCAATGAGACTTTTTCACAAATTTTCACAAGAAAAAAAATGTAAAAAAAAACAAATGAAAAATTGACAAAACTTTCTAATGCTTCCGTTTCAGGCTCAAGCACTGATTAAAAAGTGCATTGTCGATCCGACTCCAAAGTTAAGTTGACAAAAGCAATGCCTACATTGATTGGTTAAAAATTTAAAATATTATGACCCAGGTTTGCTTTGGATTCGCACTCGAATTTGAGCTTTAATTATACAAGTCCATCGGGCTGTCATTTTCAATTATATAAAACAATTTTTATTTATGGATATTCTGTCAATTGTAGTTATGATAAATGCCAAAACTCTTTATTTCGTCAAATGGGGAACCTTAACTCTAGATTAACACTAAAATTGGTGCATTTTCTAGATAATTAAAAAATTACTAGATAATTACTACAAATCACTTTTCTGAAGAAATGCCCATATATATTATAATACTAATAATATTTATTACTGTATTTTGTATAGTACATACATATATTGATTATTATATATAATAATTTATTTAAGTAAAGCTCGCCTTGTTCTTTGAGGATTCACATAAGCCTTGCCTTATATAATTCTGATATTTCAGGACGTAGTAGAAAGAGTTAAGAAAAAGAGTTAAGACTATCATTTGCATAATTCTGGGCCTAAAGTGTTCTCTCTCTAAAAGATCTCTCAATTATTCAAATTGTGGATAACAGCAGTTTAAACTGAGTTCTTAATAGTTGTTCCCAACAATCCAGAGTAAACAACATTAACAGCATCACTGTCACAGACCAGAAACCAGAAATGTGTGTCTACTGGTGTTAAAAGCACTTCAGACTCACATGCTAGAGTGAGAATCCTTTTCATATGGAAGATTGGAATTACTGTATATTAAAAAAAATTATATAAATAAACCCTTGAGACTATGCCAAATCAGCCTTAACTATATCAGCTTATATAAATCAGCATGACCTGGTTTTGAACATCAGTCTCTACCGACCTCCACTACTTGTAAATTACCAATTGTTGGGGCGTGGCACATTTGAAAAAATATTAGCATTATTATATTATATATGTATACATATTCGATATAGATTTTTCACATTTTCTATAGTTAAATCAGCTAAAGTCGAAATTTTTGCCAAGTTCTGCATGGAATGGAACCACTGTGCGCACTGCGTGCGTGTGCTTCTTGAGCATGTTCGCGTGGCTTGTGTGTGTTGGGGGAACTTCAATGCGAACCTCTTGCCACAATCGAGTGCAATTAACTGCCATGATATATGGCCAATCCCATATGCAGACGGCGACCGAGTCGAAGTTCGGCTGGGACTGAGCGGCCTGTTACGGTTTGTGTTTTAGCTTGGCTTCATAGCCGTTTTGCCGCTGCTTTATTGCACTTTTGGCAGCTAATATTTATTGGCCATAATTAAGGGGTCTAGCCGTGTCGTTCTAATCAAACTGGATGCCCGACAACGTTTTCTTTTTCTTATTTCGTTTTCTGATTTTGTTTTTTTTTTTTTTTGCTCCATTTGCCCAGCCCAGAGATCAGAGAGCAACGGACATTTGGGCACGGCTTCCGGGCAGTTCAGTTGAGTTGTGTTTGAGTTGCTTTTGCAATTGCTTTCAACTGAATCGAAAGTGACATATAAATACATACATACATATACATATGTACATATATACATACATGTCTATAAGGAGTTGCCTATTATGTCAGGAGTTTGGCTTCGTAATCATTCATGGCCATGGCTCGATCATGATTAAACATGAATGTATGTATGTATGTGTGTGTATCTGTGTGATTGCATGGACATAGCCATGCATAAAATGCAATCTCATCTTTCACCCGCTGCCATTCAAATCAAAGTCGAGTCCAAACTTGAAATTCATTTTTGCTTCTGCTTCTTCTTCGGCTTAGTTTGGCTTTGTGAAAAGCAGCGCGGAAATTATGACGCGTTTTTCTTTGGCATTGAACGAGAAGGCGAAGTGAATGTCTAAAACTTATCAAAAGGCTAAATGCAATTGTTGTTGCTGTTGTTGTAACGGTAGCACGTTTGTTTTTGGCAGGTGGACTGGTGGGCAGGTGGCTTGGCCAGTGAGCGCCACAGCCACAGCTGAAGTCTCGTTGACTGGAGTCTGTTGGCCTGGCCGGAAGCGTTAACAAATTCGCGCAGAGATCGCTTTGGTTAGCCAAACGGCAAATGGCGCCTCGGCACGCGCATCGTCAGCATTGAGTCGTCGTCATCATCATCATCATCATCATCATCATTATGGGCATCGTTATCTGCAACAAATTCATTTTCATTTGCTGTTGCTCTTGCGGTTCGTGTTGCGGTTGCTCGCTTTTCAATTAAAGCTGCCAAAATAAAAGGCGAAGGCCCCCTAAAAAAAAAAAAAAACAGAAAAATAAATAATACTGAAGTCTATGCCAGAATTTGCGACTTCATTTGGGGCTGTTCACTTGCTTTGATTAGTTCCATTGTCTCTCTGTTTACCATAAACAATTTGCACGAACTTGAACTGCATTGGCGAAGCATCAACTTTCAATTTGGGCCAACGACTACCACTGGGAAGGGCCAACCAAGGCAGTGGGAGTGCTCTTGGATTGAAAGCGCCGCTGCTTGGATTGGAATACAGTCTTCGACTTCTTCTTCTTCTTCATCTTTTGGGTACATTGTCCGCTTGCTCTGAAAAGCTAAACATGAGCGATAGCCTTCAAGCGTGTACCGCAAGCCAAGGTAATGATATAATTGTATACATCGGATCGCTAATATATTATTGGGGGAGGAATCAGTTGTTTATGTTTAGTAACTTATTATTGTGCAAGTGTTATGCGGGTGAGTTTCTTGTTTGTTTTATAAGTTCCTCATTATGAGAGAGAGGGATAGCTATTGCTAAACTGCTGAGTGAGAGGGAGATGGCACTTTGGCTATTCGAACAGGGCTGTTATAGCTACTCAGCTGACATATACAGTGGCTCACACAATATTTCAACCAGGAGTTAAAAAACTATGGGCCCTTTTAAAAGCTAATTAAGAGTGTGTGTGTGAGAGAGAGAGGGAGAGCGAGACAGGGAACGGAAGAGAGAGGGAGAAAGAGTGAGGGAGACAGAGAGAGAGAGAAATAAGTGCATATGAAGTGTGTATAGCACCATTTACCAATACTTTTAATGAAAAAAGATTTCCCATTTTCAATGGATGTAGGGTATAAGAAAATAAAGGAATATTTGTCTATTCAATTGTCTATTCGTGGATACTAGAGATCTACAAGAACTTTCAAGTTTACATCATATACATATGTATGTATGTATGTACATATAGAGTTTCTGAATACATATGGAGCGAAGGACGGACGGACGGACGACTCAGTTCATTGCTCTGATTGGGCTTAAATGCAATTTAAGGGGTGTGCCACGCCTCCCTCTGCCTCTTACACACATTTCAACAAAACCAATATACCCGTAACTCCCATTTGCAAATAAAAAAAATATAATGAAAAGAATATAGAAATGGGAATGATGTAGTATCAATTAACAGTTTATTACAATATAAGCTCTAATAGAGTGCGACTGACAGCATATTTAAAAATCATAACGAATTGTGCGAATTGATGCATTATGCATTCAGAACAGTTCTGAATAAGCGATCAGATGAAGCAAATGCTAATGGAGGCTTCGGCATGGCTTCAACGGCTTCTCTCGGCACGTTTCGAGGCGAGCGAATAAATGGCTTCAATTTGTCTGGCCGCGCTTTCAGTGCTCGAGTTCGAAACCCGATTGAAATTGAAATTGAGATTCGCGATTCGAGTTCGAATCGAATGCATAATGAGAGTCGACAAATTGCCGGCAATTTATTGTGCAATCGTCGCACTTCGCATTCCATATGCCAGCTCCGAATTCCGAATTCCGTATTCCGTGTTCCGATTTCGATTGCGATTCCATTGGTTCTCACAATTGCCGCAATTGAGTGCAGTCAGTGGCTGCTGTGCAATTAACGCGATTTAATTACAGTACTCGACCAAGTTATGTCTCTTTGGGCCCAGCTGCCATTTGGCCATTTTCCCATTTGGCCATTTGCTCAATGGCCAATGCAATGCAATTGCATTTGTATTACGACGAAATGCAAATGAAGAAGTCAACAAATTCCAAATACTATTTTTTGCCATCTACTGAAAATTGCAAATCACTCTTGTTGCTGTTGTTGTTGTTGGTGTTGGTGTTGCGCATGCGTGTGAGCGGACAATAACAACATTGCACTCACTCGCATAAATCGTTGACAAAGGCGTTCAACAGCGGCGCAAACAGCAAAATCAAATGGAAAGCAACAACAAGAAAACTGCAAAAACGAAAAGAAAATGAAACTCACGAAGCTTAAATACTCTATTTATACAGACCAGAAATTCGTTTCATATATAGAAAGGCTGGCAGGATTATTTATAGCGTAGAGTGGAGCTAATTATATTATGTGATGAGCTTCTACAATAATTTAGCTGCTCTCCTTGCAGAGCAACATCTTGGGCAGCTTTTCTATGTCCATTCACAATGAACATCGTATTGTTCGCACAAGAGGTCAGCATGCCATCTCATTCCCTCTCAACTGGCGTGCAGCCACAGCTATGTTTGCCTCTCTCACTCACTCACGTGGGGTGCCAATTTGAGTATGCCACGAAGAGTGCTGCCAACTCGATTAATGTCTCCTACTCTTAGTGCGAACATTACTCTGCAATATCACGCGATGCGAGTTGTATGATTAAGTAAACTTTTTACTAAATTCCATTATAAACATATTAGTTAATTATTACTCTTTTTAGTCAATTATTATTCTTACTGATTATATATTATTATTATTATATTATACATTATTACCTACTGTAAAATACCTTGACTCTTCTTTCAAAATATTTGAGCTTTCCCCTATGCATAAAAATCATTTCCAGCTGCTCACATACCTTCTATAATGTGTTGCAAGAGTCCTCATAGATCACTTATGCCTTCGCCTGTAAGGCCTGCAACGCAACATGAAAATGCATGGAAATGAATGCGCAGCACGCGAAAAATTCATTAAAAGTGCCGCAAATACTGCACAAATGCCCGAGCTGGGCTCGAAGGAGACTTGGCCAATTGGGAATCGAATTCTGACCTCTTGATCCCGCAATCAACGCACTCAATTCGCCAAAGATATTGAGTTCTCTGTGCAGACTGTGGCTGTTGTGCATACATTTCGTTAATGAGTAACAATATGCACCGCATATATTTGTAGCACAGTATATACAAAAGGTATACAAAATTTATACAATATACGTAGAAAACACACGGTGTCGAGACGGACTACAGTAACTAATCGAGTGGTGATATGGCGCTCAGAGCGAGCTTATATAGGTCGGGCGGGCCGCGCAGGCGCAGCTTGCGAGCGCAGAGCTTCACCAGCCAGGGTATGTCCAGGAAGTCGGCGCCCCTCATGATTGCCCGCACGGTCGGGAGTTTCTCGCGTAGAAACTCCTTGTCCCAGTCGCAGATGAGGCTCTCCACGTTGGCTGGCTCCTCCTTCATTTGGACCCAGGCGGGCTCCTCGTCGTCCTTGTGAAACTCCATCCAGAGCAGAATCATGAGCAGAATATCGTGATCGAGGGCAACCAACAGCTCCTGCTGCGGGCCGTCGCCGACGCTGTGCTGGCACATTTCCTGCATGACCTTGGAGCGGCGCAGCAATTCGAAATCAATGCGTATGAGGAAGCCGTCCCTGGTCTCTAACGGAACGCGATTCATGGTTGGGGTAATTCGTCTGCGCTGAAGACTTCTTTGAAAATTTTGACAAATTGAACCAGGAGTTTGCTTAGCTTGAATCGATGGCCCCGATTAATGTGTGGCAGGCGCCCAGAGGCCGGGCAGCGTGTTGTTCAATTTTACACTAGTATGGCTTTGAATATGTATGATTTTCAGATGTTATATTTCCTGGAGTACATTTTTTGTTGTAAATTTATCGAAAAGTTGTTTGTCAGTGAGAAATTTTCCAGCGAGGCGCTGCCTATTTGATTTGGCTTTAGACGAAACAAACTGAGTTGACAGCTCACACAATACACAACACTAAAATCGTGACATTTTACAGCACTGGCAAGGGATGAAGCAACGTGAAGATGTTAATCAAGCAAAGCTCATCAATTTCTGTTCGATTTACGTAAATAGATGCATGTAAATATTTTAATTTATATATGTAGGTAGGTACAGTTTGGCAAGAAAGTGTTTACACACAGGGAAATTTTTTTAATTTTTTGCT
>NW_022046388.1:0-17316 GCF_001654015.2 Drosophila navojoa | reverse complement strand
CAACAACAACAACAACAACAACAACAACAACAACAACAACAACAACAACAACAACATTGATTTACGAGTTCCGCTCGCACAATCTCACGCTTGCGGCTTCAATTCGTAGTGCAGCGCAGTCAGCATCGATTCATTTGCTTCTCGGCTGCATTCGATCATTCAATTTATTCAATTCATTCATTTTGCATCTCGCGTAAAACATTTGTCGACCTCACGTACCGTCCGACAGCATGACGTCGACTACCTGGCGGCGCTACCTGGCTGCCCTCTTGCCGCCCCTTGGCCATAATTGTTTTTGCCTCTTTACGATCATTGTTTAATCACCGACAAACTTTTGGCTGCCTCTGCAATCATTTTATTGATGTCTTTGGCACTTTGATCGAGCCGGTGTTTCATGCATAATGGAGTTGCTGTTGCTGATGTTGTTGTTGTTGATGTGTAGCACTTGGTTAGCGGAAAGCATTCAAATTTCCATTTAAGCTTCGCTTTAGCGCATCGACGACAAATTTGTTTTTCGACCCGCTCAAAGTCTAGCCAAAACTCTGTCCCCCTGCTCTAGCTTTGGGCAAGCGCCAAGGCCTTTGGATCATTTCAAGGGCAACGACAGCTGCTGCTTTTGCTCCGGTCGATCTGGTTTGCTTTGTGTTGACAGTTGCGATTTGGGCGCGTCTTGGCGTTAAAGTCTTTCAGCTGAGATAGCCCGGTAGAGGCGTTGATAACAGCACCCTGTAAAGTGTATGTAATGCATGGGATTTGTAGACCGAAAGGAGTGTGACTTTATGCATTCCATGTTCATGTTCTTGGACTCACATTAAATATTCTCTAGTCAAAAGAATGGTTCATGGAGTCAGAGACGGTGCGGCCCAAGAGTTCAGAGTTTAAGTATCATTGCATTGGTCTTACATTTCAAACCTAAATGTAGGTAGTGCGAATTTCGTACACTTGTTCCAGCTGTTATTGTACGGCAGATTAGGGAAGTTGTAAAGCAACTATAAAAGAGCGTTTTTAGGTGCTGTAAAGCTCTACTTTTTCCTTTTTTTTCACAAATAAATTGTAATGCTTTAGCTAAAGAGGCTATCAGTATCTATCAGTATATTGTATCAGGAAAATTCAATGACGAGGTGATTCTTGATAGAACTACATATATTGTTTACTTATGCTTTAGCTCAGAGCATGTGTTATTAAAATTATCTTCTATTACACATGCAACATATATGTATATTACAGCATATAGACATATGTATGTGTATGATATCAGTAAAAGAGCCTTATTATTTGAATAGTGTTGAGATTGTTACTCAAGTTGGCAGCGCCCTTCTGTGTCTGAGAGAGACAGAAATATCGGATGCTGAACTTGCTACCAGCTGTTGCTGAAAGCGAATGAGAAGGCAAGTAGCGCTCTTTTTTGTCGTGAATGGACATAGAAAAGCTGAAAGGAACTGCAACCCTCTACGAAAGAAGAACACGTGAATTGACAAGAGCGTAGCTATTATAATATGTAGGAGTTGTATGTAATATCTTCATGATGATCAAGCTCACATAGAACATAATATATAAATATGAAATAAGAATTTGTTTTCTTCTCTTTTATTTGATATTTACTTTTATTGCCAATCCATCATTGTTTTATCCCCAAGACGTCTTAGATTACAGCCAATTAGCATGACAAACTAAGAAACTAATGCCAAGTGCTTAAAATGCCATAATCATGGATCGTATTTAAACTGCCGTGGATAAGGTCGTGGTTGAGGAAACGCGCCAGGTGTAAACATTCCCATGCGCTCTCAGCTCGGAAAGCAATTGCGATCATTAAGAAAACAGTTGCCAAAGAGTGGCGCGAATAGAGAGAGGAGCGACAAGTGAAGAGTGGGGAGAGAAGAGCGCAGAGTGAGGCAAGGAAAAGTAAACTAATTAACACATCGACACCGAAACCCGATGCGAGCAGACATATAAATATGGGTCGGCTGAGCTGGCGAGTAGTACATCACAGTCCATACATATATAGACACACATATATATATATATATGTGTATATATGTATATACCAGTATCTGTTCAGTTGACTTAGCGCCTAACTAATGTAATTTTGATGTACTGAGCAAGCAAACAGCTAGAAAAATGTGTAGGCCATTTCAGTGTGTGCGTGTGTGTGTGTGTAGCAGTGTGTGTGGCAGTGTGTGTTGCAAGCAATTAACTGGGCGTCAAGTGTTGGCCAACTGTGCGAGCTTCGCTTGAATCGAGAAACTATCAAAAAAGCCAAAATATCCACAAATTCACATATCCAAATGCATTGTCACACACTCTCCCCAGCAGCTGCTCGGGATGATCCAGTGGAGTATGTGGAAATGGGTAGACTTAGCCCCTACTCTACTCTCCCTCCCTCCGCCCCCCTTACAGATTTTGCAATTTTTGGTTAATTCCTGAAGCGTGCGCTCATTGAGTCGAACAATTTCCGCCTTTCGCCTGCAACTGCATGACGATGTCTCTCGGCCTCTACCTCTGCCTCTATCACCTCTACCTCTACCTCTGCCTCTGCCACTCGATGACGCTGACGCTTACAATGAGGTAGAACCGATTGCAATGCCATTGCCCAGACCTAGACCCGAATCAGCCTTGATAGGCTTGCCAGGCGCGGCTGGTGCGGCTCGACGTGGCCTGGGAGTTGTCTGCTACCGTTTATAAATCTCTTAATTAAGCACTCATTAAAATGCTAATTACGCACTTTAAGCAATTCCATTTCAACATTTTCAGCTAATATAATTGTTGGCTTTTTCTTTACGCGGCTCTACGTTCCATTTCAATGGCATCGAGCTGCTGCTGCTGCTGGGGCTGCCCGGACCTCAACCAGTCCAGCAGTAATTGGCCATAAAAACCTTCGCGCCGCTTCATTACGTTTCGCTGTTCTACTCGCTAATTGCGTTCACCGTTCGGCTGTTCCGTCCAACCGATTTCTATATACTTACAACATATCAAAATACACATATAACTATTTCTGTATTTGCCATCCATGAAATCTATTTGCGCACTATTTAAAGGAAGGATTACACATTTGTATTTTCAAATTACATAAGTATATCAAATATATATTTTTAATAAACTGGAAATGGTCTGAAAATTGTATGAACTTCTTACATGATGTCATATAACCAAAAGATCTGAATTACCGAGTGGTTCTAGACCTCCATTAGCTCATAAACGATCCTTTTCCCTGTCTCAAATGCTATGCATATATATATAATTTACCATTTTCCATATATTTCCTTGAATCTCATATTATAATCTCTGTTTTCTTTGCCATCTCTTTTACTGTGCAGTGCCCCCGATTGACGTTGGGCTGCGTCATGCTGTTGTTGTTGCCGCTGCCTATGCAATATGTAGAGCAACAGCAGCAACAAGTGTTGGCCAAGAGTGACAGCTGCATTGAAAAGCGTCTAAGAGGCTGCCTGAAATTCATCTAATTTACCCAAGGGAAACAACAACAACCGCAACAACTGCAGCAAGAGCGACAACCGACGCGAATCTGTCTATAGCCAGAAGCAATTAGAACGAACAAAAGCACATTGAAGACAAAACCTGAGAAGAGGCGAGAAAATCACCTAACAAATTGTTGCTAGTATTTGCAACAACAATAACAGCTACAACTATAACAACAACAACAACAAGATCACAAACAAGTGTTGCCGTTTCAGCAAATGCTAAACAACCATTCTGTGATATCTTAAGATCCAAAGGTAAGTCGAGCCCATTTGGAGCCAAGTGGAACGGAAATGCATTTGCCATCCGAAATCCGAATTCGAAATCTTATGACGTATCCATTTAGCTGATCGAATTGAACAGATAATCTATGTATGTGGAGATTCAGCTAAAGTTGACAAATGGTAAATGACATTGCTGGGGGAGAGACTTTTCTATATATCGTTAAGTGAGAGAGTTCAATACTTAGAGTAATAATAGTATATAGTACATTCGAGTCACGAAAAGGCAATGGGATCAGTTTTTCATTTACACAGAAATTCAAACTATCGAGAATTATCGAAAACGAATGTTTTTCAAGGGGAAAGAATTTTTTGATATAGCTATTTTAGATTTAGCGGACTACAAATTATCGAGACTCGAATGTATATAGTATAGTAAATACATATATCCATATATATGGAATAGTAATTGGTAGAATGATATGAAATCCATAGTTTCCGAGCTAAATACCATAAATAGGTCATTTACGCTGGGCATTCATCTGTTATCCAATCTCATAGACCATATATCAGTAGACATGGAACACGGAGTTGACTTCATAAAAGTATTCCGAATAGATTGTTCCTTTAATAGTTCAATTTAATATCGTATAAGCAATATCTTATAGATAAATGGAATATGAATATTAATGCTTCACTGAGAAATGCTTGAAGTACGAATTCATCACACATAACCTAATAAGATATCATTAAAAAATACATATATTTCTTTCGAAATTCTCATTGAATTTCGCAATGAATATATATTGCATATAGATCATATAGATCAGAGTAAACTTATGCTTGGCACTGATGATTCCACGATTCCCAGAATGACAATTTGTACTTTGGTTAATAGCGGGCAGTTGAGGCTCGGATGCAAATCGCATTCCTAAACAAATAAGCCATATTTTAATGAAGACATGGAGCAATAAAGATCTTGTAGACTAGCTAATTGATAGTCTGTGTAGAAGTCGATCTTATGCTAGATTTGAAAAGCTGGCTGAGACCGAACGCTGACATGATATATGGGCCATAATGCATGGATCGATCGCTCCATATAGACTCGTTTAGCATGTGACAACAGGCGATGTTTGAGCGCAACCGTTAATTAGTGACAGTGCAGACTGTTAGTGCGGGGCTCGGCCGCCAGGCGGCGCCACCGCTCGGTGGGTGTAATTGGAGCTGGCTGCTGCCTGATTGGCTGGGACTTGGCCAGTTGCGCTTATAAATAATATGCAATGTGCCAATCTAAAAATGAGATAATAAAGAAAAAAATAAAAACAGTGTTGACAATGACGAACAACAACAACAACAACAAAGGCAGTCGCTGCTGCGAACCAGTCACATTCTTAAACTATCAGTGATAATTAGAGAGCAAATTATGCTAACTAAATATGCGACGTGCAAATATCTTTCAAGCGAGCTGCTGCAATCGGCGCACAGCGGGACTCGGGCCGGGCCACGCGAACGGCTGCGGACTGGTTGGACTCGGTAACTGGTAACGCTCGCTGGGCGTGGCAGCTGCCAATCGAGACATCGACATCGCCCTGGGCGAAAGTGCGACGGGGAGGAGGAGGGCGTCTGTTATGTAAGCTCTGCAATTTGGAGCTAGGCTCCCCTATCTCTACCCCACACGTTGAATCATAATTATTGATGCGATCAGTGCCGAAATTCAATTTCAACCATTGCAAGACATTGAAATTGAAATTGAGCTCGCAATGGCGGCATTCGGGAATCCTGGCCACGCAGCGGAATCGACTGGAGCCGCAGTAACATTGCGAAAGATCTCTCTTGGCTTTGCTTTGTCTTGTTTTGCTCGCAAATATGTCACGGGGTTCGGTTGCTGCCACCGTGAATAACTTAACACAAGAGTCGCAAAAGTCGTCGGCTCCAATTGCGCCACGGTAGTTAAAAGGTGTCAATCAAGCTGCCTGACCAACATGCAATCCATTGGCCAGACCCAACGCCAAGGCAAAGCCACAGCCAGAGCCACAGTCGGCCAGAGTAGCCTGAACAGTCGGAGCATTCGGCAATAGAGCAGTGCTGCGCCATTTAGCCGAATAAAAGCTAGATTAACTCAAATTTCAAGCGCACACTTCTGAGTGATTTGACAGCTACAGAAACTTAAGCTATTCGATATATTTTTGTTGAGAGTTTTAACTTGAATATGGAATATGGCTAAGCCCAATTTGCATAATTCCTCAAATCAATCATCAAGTGAGACAATCTGGGCAACAGATTCTTGATTTCATCACACGAAGTCAAAATTTGGCTAACTGTGTTAAGGCAAAGTATATAAGTATATAAGCATATCTAGAGAAATGTATTCGATAATAAGTCGGCTCATAATAAAAGATTTTGATGTACTACGTCTGAATTTTAAACAATCATCGAGTAGCTCCATCATATCAAGTGTTTTAGGTGCATTAAATATACTGTCAAAAAGTTAGACTTGTTGAGATATTTATTTGTACTACAAAATCCCTTACATTCTATATTTTAATTTCTTTTATGCATACATACAAGCAGCACATAGACAGATCAACTCAGATAGATCAACTCAGGTAGTCATTCTGATCAAGAATAAATATCTCTTATGAATCTACAACAAATATGAAGTCTCTAGCTTTTCTGGATTCCGAGATAGACGGGCTTAAACATTCTAACGGACAGACAGACCGACGGACGGATAGGGCTAATTTACTCAGCTCCTCTCATCAATGAAGGGAACGAAACGGGCTTCGTTAGATTACATGGTTGAGCTTCTGCTAATCTACTCTAAAACTCCAAAAATCTCTACAATTTGCTATAAATCTTTAATGTCTTTTAAAATATAGCTCAATATTATTTTGATCAAATACTATAAATTTTTTGTTTTTTAAATAATAAATAAACAAATAAATAAATCTATTTTAGTTGACTCTAGTTTTGTCAATATCTTTAAATAAATAAATGAATAAATATACGTAAGTCGGCTTATTGTCGATCCCTGAACCTAAACGGACTATGGAATCGTCTTTATAAGCTGCACGATAAAGGCATCGATCATCATCGATCATCGATCGATTCAAGTACGATTTATCAAGATTCTTTCCATTTAAAATATATACAACTTTAGCTCAATTTCTATACATGTACATACATACATTCAGATTTTCCTATACTAGGTATATGAAATAATTGAATTTGGTTTTTATATAGCCTCGTCCATTTACCCAATTTTTAATCCGCTTAGGGTATGTTCTAGTCAGGCACTTCCGCCTCTGGCACACACACTCTGCACTATTTCATACTTCTTCGCATCGTTTGCCAACACGAGCTGCTCGCAGCATCTGTCTAGTTAGCTGCCAAGTATTTTGGCCGCATGTCGTGTTAATTAAAGCCAAATGAAACTGAAATTCAAATTGAAATTGAAATTGAAATTAAAACTAAAATCGAAACAATTCTCTGTCAAAGCGCACAGCAGTTCACGTTGCTAATCCGTGTCCATTGGGTATTTAGTTGGATATTTAGGTGTGCTGGCAGCAACTCCTGCTGCTGTCGCCCTTTTGCTGAACTAGTTGAGGCCGGGCAGCTAAATACTTTGTCATTAAAGGCAAATCATGATGGAAGGCGAACGCCCCCGAACGGTCATCAAAATCGCTTCACTTTGCATAATAAAGTTGTTGCCAACGAGCCCTGCCCAGTGGTGCTCAGTGCCTCCCGTCTTCCGTCTCCCGTCTCCCGTCTCCCGTCTCCTGCCTGTTGCTGGTGCTCCGGATTCATGGCTGGCATGGGATCTGCATGTTCCCACGCCCAGTTTTTTAGAGCAACTCCACAAAACTCTGGCTGTTGGCTATAAATGCAAATCAAGTGATTTTTTATTGCTCGCTTTGCGCGCGCTTTATTGTTGTTGCTGTTGCTGCTGTTGTTGTGAGCAATCGATTTGAGCACTCGGTTTTGACTAGCGGAAATTGTCGGCCGTTTGACTGACACAGATTCGGCCCACATAATTGTTGGGCAGCACCGCGGAGCATGCGGCGTGTACGTAATAAGAAAATGCCAAACCAAATTACGCATGCGACGCGTGGAATGATCCATTGGAGCCCAGCGCCAGACAGCCGGACAGCCAGGCCGTCGCAATGTGAGCAGGAGTCGAGGACTTGCATCTGCCTCAATCGATGTCCATTTCCAGCCGTGGCTGGCTGATCAAAGCCCATGAACAAAAGTACATACATCACATTTGGCTCTCTTTGTTGCATTATATAACGGCATTGATTAATCTATGCGGCTCCATTACAACACACAGCAAAGAAATGATCTAAAATGAAAAACCACAACACAGCGAATAACAAACAACACCAACAGAAAATAAAAAAAAATAAATAAAAATAAAATAAACAACAAAAACTAGGCTTGAAATCAATGAATATTTTGTAAATATTTTGCTGTTGGCTGCGCTCTTCGTGTCGGCTGTAGCTGGCTAAAGTTATGCTTGGCGCGTAACTGGGACAACGGCAACAACAACAACAACAACAGCAGCAACAACAACAGCAGCAACAGCAGCAACAGCAACAACAGCAACTGCAATAGCCACACTCTCGCTTTCACGTCAGACCAATCGAACACAGAATAAAAATTAAAAATTATAAAAAAAAAAACATATACATATATATACGTTTGTATAATATATGATTTGTATGCATGTGTGTGTGTGTGTGTGTGTAAAGTAAACGAAACTAAGGCATATATATGACAAACAATAATCCTAGCTAGACAATCATAAGCAACTAGCTTTTATATACCGACTCGAGTTTATGTGGATATCCAGATAATGCTACCACAATAGATCTCTTAAAGCTCTCTCTGTAAGAATTTTTTTAATGAGATATTCCATGCAGACGGATTTACGAATCAGTATACTGTAAAGCTTATTTAAGATTGTTTTAATTGACTTTGGATCGTGTGAATCACGAAAATTCGGCACTGTCAGATGTGGGCATACTTCAATTTCATATAAATATCAATACAGACAGACAGTCAGACAGACATAGACATACTCAATCCTGAAAGTTCAAAATGGACAATCTAATTGTCACACTCACAATATAATCAAGCATCGAAAACAATAAGTAAAGCAATTTTAACCTCTCCTCCAAACTGAGAGACAATAGAGATAATTATTCTTGAGAAAATGGACGTTCATGTGCAAGAAGAAGAATTCGACAGTTACTCTTACAAGATATCTTTAAATACCGCTCTGCGGAACAACGATTATTTCAGTATATGTAGATTCCTGTAGCATTCCAAACAAATAAAATATTAAACAAAAACGTATCAAAGCTTTAATACAATTGCTAAAAAAAAACCTCCAAAGAAAAGGCTGAATTTTGTTGATAGTTCTTCATGATTTGTTGAGCGAAGTAAAACAAGTTTGTCTGCTTTGATTAACTACAGTTGCTAAGGGCTCTATATAAGCAGTTCATATACATTCCATATACAGTTCTGTACCTTAACAGTAACAAATATCAGATTTAGCCATTTATTTATTCTAGAACATCGCAGTCGATCTTCGCTGATTTCATAATACCTGTTTGTGGTCGATTCGGATGAGAAGGCCCTTGCCTCTAGAGTAGCTCGACAGCGAGTTAGCCGCTAAATAGATTTCGACTGAAATGCTGTGGAAAATTTCGGGTTGACTCTATGAATTCCACCTATAAGTAGAGCATACATTTATATAGAATCAAGCTGTTGAGCTGTCAAATATTGTATGGGAAAACGGTTGAAGTTGCTACCCATTGATGGGTAATGCGACACGCCCTAGTGGGCTTAATTGGGGGTTTCTTAAAATTGTATTAAATGATGAAACAAAACAATATTTGTATCTAGCTTGAACACAGATGGTTCAAACGGAACAGAGGATAGATGGGATGAATAGAAGAAGAAGCAATACATATTCAGCAGCAGATCAATTCAGATAATTTAAATGATATCAGATAAAGCCTTTCGCAATATGCTCTTTTATCATTTCATGAGAAAATATGTACGATTGTGAAGCTCAGAAAATGAAAATGAAAGATACAGCAAAAAGGAGGCGTGTCAGATCTTATAATGTATAAATATTCCTGATCAGAGCTATCAATTGAGTCGCCTTAGCCATGTCTGTTTGTACATATGGCCATATGAACGCGTCGATCTCGAAAAGTGCAAATAATAAGAGTCAGTGACTAAGATAGGGGTTTCTGTAGTTCTCTGGGTATCCGCGCACATTGAGTTTGTTTCCAAATAACTTTCATTGATTATAAACCGTATAAGAAACCAATACAAAAATTATATCTTGTACAATTTTAGAGGTAGAATATTGAAATGTTGCATATATTATTATATATTTATGTATTATTATTACTATATATTTAATATTTCACATTGTGATTTTACAGATGTGGGATTTTAAAAATGTTTTATATAATATAATATACCTTTATGTCGCATAATTTATTGTGAACTTATGAAAAACATTTGAGGACTCAAGCTTCGATTTTCACAATTTGATATTTTATGGAGTTCGATGTTTTATAAATTCTAATTTAGTTTTATTTATATGTACTTTCTGAATTCGTACTTTGTATCATACTTATCTCAAGTTTCTTCCATACACAATTAAAGCTGTTTGCATTCTTTGTTGCTGGCTGTTGTTGCTATATTTCTAAAATTATTTGCCATAAATTTGAGGGGCATGTGGTGGTGTTCGTACAGCGAGCCCCTAGCACCACTAGCACCACTAGCACCACCGGCACCACCGTCGCCGCTAATGCTGCGCTGCTGTTGTTTTGCGGGCATGAGGAGAAAAAGTAAAGTAAAAATGTTGCACAACTAAATCGCATTTATTTAAAATTCCAGACCATTGCGCGTTGCGGCTGGCAACAACCAGCAACAACAACCAACAACAACAACAACAACGAGAGCAACTACAAATATTTAACAGAAAATTCGTTTGGCGCTTTGGCGGCAAATATGCAAACCGAAGACCAACGAAACCTGCGCCGCGTGTCTCAACCTCAGCACTGGGACACCGGCAGTTGTGTGGGGGCGGCCAGCAGCAGGGGGGGTGTGGCGGAGTGGGGGAGAGGGCCGGCTGGAACTCGCGCTGGCAGGGGGTTTGTCGCCCCCACAGCGACGCCTTTTGGCGCAATGCTGCTGATGTTGGCATATCGATAGCCAAGTGACTTACTTTTTCTTTACACGAAATACCCTAACCTAGAGTCGCCTAGTGACGATAAGTCTTTGATCAAAATATGATTATTGAAATTGAAATTGCATATATTTAGTAATATAGTTATATGATATTCAATGATATTAAGAAATGAGTATATAGTGTATATATAGTGATATATGTAGCTATATAATATTCAATGATATTATGAAATGAGTAGAAAAGTGTCTTAAATCACTGTTTCAACTAATTGTCTAGCTCTAAACCTCAACTACGGAGTGGGTTAGTTTTATTATTTGATTATTTATTACTAATCCTGAGCTCCTATTACTTATTGTATTTGAATACTATTTGGCTCCCCAGAGATCCAGAGGATGTAGTATTTTCAGTCTTAGTCTTAGCCTTGTATTGTTGATAGCCAGATGAAGGAATTTAGGAGTTTCTTCAGCACTGAGTTTTTCACTAGCCAGTTCGTACTGGAATAGAGGCGAGAAATCGATAAAAAGAGACAACTGCTGAAGTTAGTTCCGGCTGTTGCTGAGTGATAGTGATTAGATTATCCTGAGAAATCTTTCGGGTAGGGTTTTTGTGATACAGCAACTCCAATATAATATATGTGATGTATGTACAATGTATATACTTACATTATCTATTCAAGAGAAAGAGAGAGAGTGAGAGAGAGCATTCGGTCTTCGGCATTAGCACATTAGTTTTGCTTTTCAGTTTTCATTGTTTTCTGCTTGGCAGCTCTTTATTATTTGTTGCTTATGGGCCATAAGTTACGCTCAGCAGCTCGATCAAGTGTTAAGGCAAATGCTATCGAATTGCAGCTATGTGGCAACGCTGACAGCCACACTGCTTCGCAATTGTCTTAAGAAGTTGGGGAACTGGAGCTGTGCTCATTAAAGATAGATCGGATTCTCCTATAACGAGTTAACTGCAATTGTAGCTGAACTCGAAAGAATATTGAAGAGAGATCATTCCTATATACGTATACAATGTATATATGTATGTATGCATCTAGTATTACTGATCTGCATCTTGAGTAATACAAATATAAACATACATATATTAGCGCCTGTTTCGAATAGCATTTGCTCATTGCATCACTGCAAAATGTTGACTCTTGTTGACTCTTGGCGTAAAATACTCGCTCACGAAGAGCAAAGAGTATATTGGTTTGGAAATGTTAGCTCTTTACATAAGATTATAGTAAATGGAAGACTTACATATGTATGGCTGCAATCATTGGGGAGTAGTAAATCAAGAACTGTAACTTGAACAGCTCTACGAGTGTTATCATTGCATTTTTCTATAAATCAACCTAAGGTTCTAATAAATATGTAAAATAAAGTAATAATATCTGCCTTTTCAACTCCATATAATAATCTCAGATCAACCAACTCGCTCATATTGTGCAATGAATGAGTATCTGGCAGTCGACCATGTCCATTAGCAAAGTTCTGGCCAGTTGGGGCTGTTCTTTGGGGTGTGAGGCATAATTAATCTCCAAATTAGGCTAATTTGTAGCTAGGCTTCCCAGCTTTTGTTGGCTTATGTAAACAGCGCTTTGGCAATTATTCGGCAGTTGGAATCATGTTTTGTCTATAGTCCGACCAAACTTTCCATATCGGGCACCACATCCGATATCTGAATGGGCTTTTGTATTGTGATTTCTGTTTTCTTTCGGCGTGGGCTGCTCCAATTATGAAATACAATAAAATGCGTGAGCTTCAATTTAAATATCGCATTCATTAATTTAGTTAGACTTTTTTTTGGGGGGAACGGGGGCGGGAGTTCCCCGAATTCGGAGCCAACTTCCTGCGAATAATGTGAAAAGCGGCGAACTTTCGATATCAATTGTTGTGCTAATGCGAACGGTTTACATTAATTAGAGCAGAGCGTACATTGGCTTTCCCCCAAAATAATAATAACGAAAAAAATTTACAATAATGTTGAAATGAGTTTTCTTTCGGATGGGAAATACGAAAAGCAGCGCGAGTAACGCAACAGGTCTCAGTGTCAATCGGTGTTTCAATGCGCTTGAACGTGCGCCCTTACCGGAATTGTGAAAAAGTGTTGCAGAGTTCTGAAATGATTCTAGATGAAAACGAGTGGTAAATAATTCAATCGTGTTTAGAAAAAAAAGATATACATATGTACATACATATATATTTATATTTTTAAGTTAGTTAAAGTGTTGTGAAACATTAGCTAAGCAACGTTGCCTCTATTTCTCCAGTGCTGTGAAACGCGAAATAGGCAACTTCTAGGCGTTTCCCCTCTCCCTGGCCCACTCACGCCCCCACAAGAGCTCCATCATGCGCCTGGCTTGGCCTCCAAGAGCCGCCCAAATCATTAACGAAATCGAAAATAAAAGCCAAACCCAAATCAAGGACAACAAATTGAAATCAAAAATCATAAATAACATTTTACTTTTGTTGTCAATTTGTTGTTGTTGTTGTTGCTGTTGTTGCTCTTGCTGCCGCTGATTGTTGACTCATACGCGCTGCGAACGTGTCTAATTGGCCAACTTTAAGCGACAGGTTGAAGTCTTGAAGTTTTCGAGTTGTTTTTGGGCTTTACTTTTCGATTCGGTGTGTGTCCGAGTGCAGGCGCCGGCATCGCCGTCGCACTGTGGGCGCAATTGCCGAGCCCAAAAAGTATAATAAATAGAAAAAAAAAGAAAAAACAAAACATATTACTGCAAAGTGCAGCCAAATAGAAAAAGTAACAACAATAACAAAAATTATGCTATAAAAGCCAAAAAGGCAAAGCCGAAAGACTGAAACAATCAAATGGAACGTGATTCGTAACTGGATTCGGGGCAGCGGAATGCGCCTCCGCCAGCGCCAGCGGCAGCGGCAGCCGCAGCGCCTGTCCAGTGCGCTATTTTTGTTTTTCTTCACGTAGAACCAGCGACAACAACAACAACAACAACAGCAACCAAATTGTTGTTTGGCAATCAAAAGTAAAACAAAAACCAAAAACCAAAGAAAAAATGTTTATATATATCTAACAAAACTTAACTCGAAAATATAAGGCAGTAAAATAGTAACAAAGCTGATTGAAACACGACTGAGTGACTGGCTAATACCCTGTAATAAATTATAAACAAAAATGTGAAAAAAAGATATATTATCCGCCATCTAGCAACCCTACAAAGTTATCCACATTCGATAGATTCAGGTTTTGTTTTTATTTTTCTTTAATATACATATATTGTCAAATATGATATATGTATGTATGTGTATATGTGTATATGTGTGGATTCTTTGGGTATTGTACAATACATCTTCAAAATAATACATACAAAATAATACATAAAACTTCTTTTCAAATTATTTAACATATAATAATATTTTATGAAATCAAACAGTTTATTCATATACATACATATACATATATACATACATATATAAATATATAAATATATATATACACACATAAATGTACATTCAACAAAACTATAGTGCCAGTATACCCAGCGATTGGCATGCGATTAGCAGAGGGTATCGTTCGACATGAAAACTGTTCGCGTGCGCGCGCTCGCGCCGCCGCTGCCGCTGTCGCTGCCTAACGGTGTTTGTAGTGGCTGCGCAGTCGCGCTCAGATTCGTCATAGAGCCAGCCGCGCACGTTCCACGTTTCACGTTCCATATGTTCCACGTTCCAGGCCAAGCCTAGCGCGTTTGCATTTTGAATGAAAGGCAACGTAGCGACGCCGACGTCGACTGCAACTGCAACTGCGACTGCGACAGCGACGCCTCGTCTATTGGCAATAAATAATTCTTTGCAGTCGCCTGTTTTTGCAGCCGCTGACTGCCTGCGCCTTATTTTTGCTGCTGCTGCTGCTGCTGTCGTTGCTGTTGTTGTTGTTATTGTTGTTGTTTTTTCTTGTGTTATTTTGTTGCTTTACCTCAATTTAATTAGTTTATTTGAAAGCAGTTCGGGGCGATGGTGTCATAGATTAAATTGGACCCAATTCATTTTTAAACATTTTTTCAAATTTTGTTTTTTTGTTATGTTTTTCGTATTATTTCTTTTTTTCCTCTTTTTTTTTACTTTTTTGTAAGTCTGATAATTTGATTGTTCTGCGCATAAAGGCATTCGCAATGCTCGGAATTCGCATTGAATTGTTAACTTGGCCAACGGGCTTCGGCCAGTAAATCAACTTCAACTGCAATTGCAGTGAAATTGCTGGACATGTTATTTGGCAAGTCCTCAATGGACTGAAACTACATTTCAATAGACCTATATATACATATATATATAGCTATGTGTTTTATCATACTTATATACAGGTGTTTATATGTATGCTTAGGAGCAGATCAACAATTTGCTATAAATGTAACTGAATTTAACCTGAAATGACCAACTATTTATGGAGTAAGAGGAGGAAGTGGGAAAATTCTAATGCGGACAGATCCAGAGAACGGCATCGTTGTATCATATTTACGGCTGTTGGGCTGACGTCAACGTTCAGCCTCGCTAGGTAACCTTTCCCCAATCAGCTGGGTAACTACGCAGTAGAGGAGCCTATCTATCATAGAACAGTGTCTTTGTGATAATTCTAGCTGTTTTCCTTAGAATACGTTGCATAATTAGGATATTGGTATCATTGGCCTCTACCCAGAGTTATAGCCCATAGGTCTATACGGGCTTGAATATCACCTGGTATATTGTTGGCTTATTGCTCAGTCTAAGCATTGCATTAAGTATACAACGCTTGTTCACCATTAACTAACTAAGTAAACCGCCCGTACTTGGTTAGAAATAGGCGCACTACTCAGGGAGAGCTAAGGGCAGGTATTTCTCATTTGCACAGCCCTTGTTTGAGGGCTATACACCATCCTTGTCCTTTGTTAGGGTACGATGATGTGCGACTGAATGATGTCTTATGTGACAAAAGCGCAGAACACGATATAATCCGCATACAAGTAGGAGCGGGTGTTGCAATATAGTTAAAATAAAATAGAGCGGATGACAATTTTATAGTCTAGTGTAGTGGAATTCGAGCAAATAAAAAGATCGGGATAGAGAGCAATTTCTAGAAGCAGGGATCGCGCTCTGCATGCAAAGGGGAAATAGATAAGACCGAATTTCGCCTCGCTATGCTCTAAGCCTATTTAATTAATGTCTACTGTATGTATGTAAATCTCTATTATTCTTTGGCTTCATTCTGTAATGGTTCAAATTACAGTCAAACTATTCCTTGATATCAACTACTCTTGATCAGAAATTTTAGCTCAATTTTTTAAATATTTTATCTGTGATACGAAACTTAAGATTTGCTGTTGAGCGAAAAAGATAAGCAAACTTATCTGATCTGTCATTTACTTTTCTACATATGTTATTATCTTCCTCTTATTGCTGACACACTCGAGCTTTAAACTCACTTAAAGCTAACCGAAACCAATCAGATTTGAAAGCGCTTAGTAAACCCTCAAAATTGAGTCGGGTATCCAATAATTTACAGCCGCAAATTACTTAATCCCATCAATGTTAAGTGAAACTGTAAACAAGCCATCGCACATATTGCTGTAAACATAGTGAAAATAAATACCGAAATGTGTCTCGAATTGATGAGCGTACACCGTCTACCGTTTCAATTGCAATGAGTAATCACATAACTGGGCGCTCTTTGAAGTCCCCCAGCGGCCGGTGTGCAGAGCGGGCCCAGAGCCAGCTCGAGACTCGCGCGCGCCCACAAATCATCGCAGACGACGAGCCGAGCCACAAAAGCCCAAAAGCCGCGCATTTGCCCATTTATCAATTGAGCGAAGCTAATTAACATGAGCGAAGCAACAGCAACAGCAACAGCAACAGCTACAAATGGCAATTGAAACTTGGCGCGTGCGCAAAGCTAACAGCGACAGCAACAATAACAGCAACAGCAGCAGCTGTAAAAACAACAATAACAATAAATAACTGGGAAAAAAAGACACAGACGATGGCAAATGCATTGCCAGATGCACTTGAGCGCATCGGAATCAAAGATGCGCAGGCTGTGGCGGCAGGTAAAGCCGCATGAAACGAAACGGAATGGAATCGGAATGACATGAAAGGAAGTCAAATGAAATGAAATGAAAAGAATTGAGCCGAGCTGACGCTGAACAAGCATTGCAAGCTTAACGAACCTGAACGACGTTATACCCTGTACTGAAGCAGCCATAGAAGGGGCATATTACGACTTATGCTATAGATATTATATAGATTTTAGATTGAATAATGATTATTAAATTTTATATAAGTATATATATATTAATTATTTATTTTAAATGCTTTCAATTTATATATTTCGATTGTTTTTTATACCCTGAACCCATTGAGAATGGGAAATCAGGGTATAATGGTTTTGTTAAAAGTATGTAACAGGCAGAAGGAG
>NW_022046387.1:0-28721 GCF_001654015.2 Drosophila navojoa | reverse complement strand
TTCTATTTCTATTTCTATTTCTATTTCTATTTCTATTTCTATTTCTATTTCTATTACTCTTTCGATTTCTATTACACTTTCGATTTCTATTTCTATTTGTCTATATAAATTTCTTTATCTCTCTTGCTCTCTCTCCCCCTCTCGCTCTCGCTGCTTCTCTCTCTGTTGATATGTTTCTCTCTCTATCAATAATTCTGTCTCCTTCTTAACTTATATTTTTTGCACAATTCTCTCATTCTCTTATTCTTCTCCCCCTCTTTCTCTCTCTCTCTCTCTCTCTCTTTCTCTCTCTCTCTCTCGAACCCTTGCCCTCCCTTCTATTTATCACTCTATCTCTGCTTTCTCTTTTACTCTCTCTATCTCACTGCGTATCTCTCGCTCATCTTCTATACCCCATCTAACTATTTTGATCTCTCTCTCTCTTTCTATCCCTCTCTCTCTCTCCCTCGTTCTTTTCCCTCTCACATTGGCAATTACGATTATTATAGGGTATATATAAGAGGTGACACTTTTTTTTTTTTTGTTTTTTATATATATCAGCCCTCCACCAATTGTCGCGTCAAACTCTATTAAACAATTTATGCTTTAAAGAGCTGAAATTGCTTAACTTCTTTATGAGTGGGCACAGCGCGTATTTATTCTATAATAAACTTATCTAATGGTCATGTGCAGCGCGGTGACAGCACCCCACAAATATATCCCATGCCGCAGCCAGAATTTAACCATCAGCAATAATAATAATAATAATAATGATAATAATGACGACGAGTCAGTCAAGGGCGCAAATAATCCAAATGAATATATATATGAAAAACACATGTAGAAGAAGAAGGCTTGATCTCGTGATCTGCTGTTGGTGTGTTGCAGCAGCAACAGCAGCAGCAGCGGCAGCAGCAGCAACAGCAGCGGCAGCAGCAGCAGCAGCAACAGCAACAGTTGTCAATCCTCCCCCTCTATACACTTGAAACAATGCCAGGCAACATCATGCGACGTACTCAATTGACTCCACGGCTTGCCTCAATTTGTTCTAATTGGATTGCGTGTAAGTGTTCACAGTATTGTTGTTGTTGTAGTTGTTGTTGTTGTTGTTGTTGCAAGCAGTGCGGTCAGGTGATAGATTCAGTGCCAGTGCCAAAGCCAGCTGTCCCTCTCCTGCCATCAACGCTCCTCCTCCCTCCCCCCTCTAGCTGCCAGCTAGCTGCGATTTAGTAATAACTGCAAAATAGAACAATTTCTGAGCAGCCAATTAGCGTTGATTCAATTTGCAAAAATACTGCAATAATTCTGAACAATCGGGCGAAAGCAAAAGCAAAAGCAACAGCAAGAGTCGAGCCCATCAGAGCTGACCAATTTTCCAGTTGATTGTTTATGTAAGTTTTCTCTGCTCTGGATTATCGCATATTCGACTCTTAAATAACACCCGCAACACTTCCCATGTCGCAACCCTTTCCCACCACCCCCCCATAGGCTGGCTAGCCCCTGGCTGAGTGATCGTGGTATGAGATTATTCATTTAATTACTTCAGGCTTGGACCCACTGAAAATGCCAATTGATGCATATATTTCACACTGCAATTGGCTCGGGGTATAGGAGGTGACAGAAGGAGGCGTGGCTGAGTTGGTAGACCCAGCAATCTGTTCATCCGCATGAGCTCAGCAAAGCAAACTCGAGAGCAAGCGCAACAAAAGCTCGAGACTTGCAAATAGTAAATGTAAATGGATCTGATTCAGAGTGTTGTCCTACATATGACTCAGTTTCGCACCTATACAATATATATAATATAATAAAATAAAATATATAATATTTGAACTATTCTTTGTGAAGCTAAGCAAAGAAATGCCCTACAGTATGCCTCAATGCAATAGAGCTATGCAGCTGTAAAAGGGAATAATGTAAGGAATACTCAGCTTAGCATCTATCTGCTATGATCTGAGATGACTTAGCCAAAATACTTCATAACAGATAGGACAAAGTTTCTCTAAAGTACCCTTTAAATAAAGGAATTTAGCTTTACTTAAATTAAATAATATTTGTACAGCCTCTCCACTTTATAATACCAAAAATAAAAGTTCCATTGCGATCATAAGTAGAGCTTTACTATACTTCATAATTGGAAATACCAAATTTTAGTGGCACTGATTCAATATTTAATAATAAAACAAGAGGTACAGAAAAAAAAAAAAAAAAACTATTGTGATGTCAGTGCCAATTATTAATAATATATAGAGTGCCTAATATAAATATTCGATTTTGAATATTCTAATTGAAAAAGAGTATAAGGTAAGGTATATATAAAAATAGTATATATGTATAAGATAATTTATAAAATTATACACATGTATATAAACTGGAAAACATACAAAATATAGCGTTCCTTCGCATATAAATTTGTCTCTATTTAAAGGCTGTTAAAAAATATATTTCCTTTTATATGAAGATTTTCCTTAATATATTTCATGGGCTTCAAAGTAATCCGCATCGCATATATACTAACTCCCGAAGCACTTTTGACTTTGTTCATCTGCTTCTTCGACGCCGACTTTATCTTCTCAAACACCAAAAAAAAACTAAAAAAAAAATAAAATAAAATAATAATAATTATATATTTTATATACCTCCATAATCCAATATTCGCCATTCTCTTTGAACTTATCTCATATTTAAGATCTAACTTATATCGTATATATTGTATTTCTTATGTACATCGAAATATATATGAACTACTTTTTTTTCAAGCTAAGAGATGGGACACCAATGCCTTAAAGTATGCCTTAGATAAGTGTAGATGCAGATCTAAAGGGTTCTTAGCCTGCTTATGGGACAAGAATTGGGCAGCTTTAATAAAATACAAGATGTATAAATGCGCTATAGAGTCAACAACAAAAGCTGCAATAAAACTATAATAGAAAAAAAAAAAAAATAAAAAATTAAAATAAAATAAAAAATAAAAATGCACAAGATAAGGGGCGGTGCATGAAAAATTAATGGGATAAATGCTTTTTGATGGTTCGCAATTCTAATTTGCATTAATTTTAAGGTTAGACCAGGTATTACATACATATATGAGATGAGCTATGGCCGAATATTAAATTTCGAAATAATGGACAATGGCCACCTGGTCAGCTCTTCCTGGGACACATTGCCTTTTGGGTAACCTTGTGCCAAAACTTTTGCTTCGCAAGTTGAACGCCAAAGTTATCTAATTGCTTGAACAACAGGCCAATTAGCAGTAGGCCAATCGGTTAACTGGTTCTATAAAAGAGCCAAGCACGGCTCAGGGCGTAAATAGAAGACGAACTGCCAGCATGGCTGTCGACAGTAACTTCCGGTTCCTGCACGGCAATCAGCCGCTGGCCACATACTTTTACGCCGTGCCGCGTCTGTGCATGAATCTGATGGGCTTCTGGCCGGAGCGGTTGCATTGGCGAGCCTACATCAACTTTGTGGTGCTGGCCATAGGCGTGGCCACGGAGCTGCACGCCGGCTATCGGTGTGCCAGGCGGGGCGAGATAACGGTCGCCTTGGAGACCTTCTGTCCGGCTGGCACCTCGGCGGTCACCCTGCTGAAAATGTTCCTTCTGCTGCAGGCTCGCGAGGACCTGCTCTACATCGTAACTAAGCAGCGCCAGATGCTGTTCCCCACCGTCGGCCAGACGCCCGTCAAGGAAAAGGTGATGCGTCGGCACTTCCTGATGACGTGTCGCTTGAACTTCTGGCCGGTGTCCGCGGGCTTCTCCACGAGCAGCTTATACAATCTGAAGCCACTGATGGTAGTGCTGCTGCTCTACCTAAATGGATGTACCGATGAAATCGTCTGGGGTATGCCCTTCAATATGACGTAAGTTAGTGGGATGCCAACACACTGCATCTGAATCCAGCTGAGAGCCATCTTTGCAGCATGCCCAATTGGCTACTACATGCACCGTTCTATCCGCTTACCTTCATATTCATTGCCTACACGGGCTACGTGACCATCTTCATGTTCGGAGGCTGTGACGCCTTCTATTTCGAGTTTTGTGTCAACATCGCCACGCTCTTCGAATTCCTCCAGGCGGATATTCACACGCTCTTTCGACCCTACCGAGGTAGGGTAATGCAGCATTCTTTTGCACTCTAATTGCTGAGTAGAGGCTTCTCGTTTAGATTTGTCACAGATAAGCGGGGACAACGGCGCCGTCTTTGAGGCAAGCTTGGTGAAGCTGATCAAGCGGCAGAATGAGATCTTTGAGCTGACGCACTTCTTCAGGCAGCGCTTTGTGACCATCACCTTGGCCCACTTCGTCTCGGCCAGCATGGTAATTGGCTTCAGCATCTTCAATCTACTGACCATCGGCGACAAAGGCCTGAACACCTTTCTCTACGTGAGCTACACCGTGGCCGCGCTCAGCCAGCTGCTCATCTACTGCTACGGCGGCACTCTGGTCACGGAGAGTGTTAGTGCTCAGCCCATTAAAATTAGCCAAAGGACGGTGCTTTCATCCACTTTTCCTTCTTTTTTCTTACAGAGTACCAAGCTGGCCATTGTCATGGGCAGTGCTCCATGGCATCAGTGCTTGCCCAAGCACCGTCTCTGCGTTCATCTTTTCATAATGCGCTCACAGCGTGGTCTCACAATGGCAGTGCCGTTTTTTTCGCCCTCTCTCGTCACCTTTACCTCAGTGCGTGCCCTAGTGCTCCTTATATATGTATGTAATTACTATAAGTCCTTGCTATTTCAGATATTGCAGACATCTGGTTCCATTATTGCCCTGGCCAAGTCCTTTCAATCCTAGGCATGGACTACGCTCATGACCCACAGGCATTCTAGGCAATCGAACCAACAGAGCGATGGACAGAGGAATAAAGTACAAACTGATAAACAGACGAATATATAGAAGAACGGATAGACAGATGGACGAACGTATGAACGGGCGAACAGACGGACGGACAAAAGAACGAAAGAACGGACATACATATATACATACATATCTATATATATATAGTCAGACAAGGTAGAAGAACATTTGGAAGGATGGATAGACAGACGGACGGGTGGATGGACGGACGAATAAACGGACAGACAGACGAAAAGGTAAACGGAGGAACGGAAGAACCGACAGACAGATAAACGATAAGATAGACTGAGGATGGCTGGTGAACAATCAGAGAGGCAGACGTACGGACAGATAGAAAAATATAGAGAAGAGGACAGATATAGCAAGAATATCAATAAATATAACAAAGGAGAAACAGGCGGACAGATGGAGAAAGGAGTAGATGGGCATATCATCCCAACTCGATAATGAATATATAGTTAATGTCATATGATATTCATATGCGATAGATAAACATGAATATGTTAGACGCTTATTAGAAGAAATCAAATGAATATAGTTATAAAGTGAATATCGGATAATAAAGGAATCAAATCTATTCGGCAGAACACTAACATGTGCTGTATTGGTAGAGAGAATCTTTTTACATCAGCACATTATATGTTCTATATATGCTCTATTGCTAGGGAAAGTCGAAGAGCAAAGCGAGGCACTTTAGGCAGGCTTGTTTGTGCATTGGCTCTGTATATAATACATTTAAGATAGCCATCGGCTCAACTGGTTCAACTGGCATGCCACATGCCGCATGCCGCAGTGTGGCACGGCACGGTAGTTCAGTGCAGCTGCGGCTGGCCGAGCGTGCGGCATGTGCGCCAAGTCGCAAAGTTTCTGGGAACGGCACGAGCTGAAGTTCTACAGGTATGGCCACATCTATGCGAGCATCTGCGGCCAGGTGATCATAGACTATGCGCCGCAGCAGCCGATGCGGGCGCCGTTCAAGTCGCTGCTCATCGCCTACAGCCACGCGCTGAGCCTGCTGCTGATTGTCGTCCTGCCCGGCTACTTTGGCTACAACTACCGCGCGCTCACTGCCACGGCGGACCGCCGCATGCAGCTGGTGCTGTACGTGGGCCTCGCCAACACGCTCATCAAGTACGCCACCGTGATTGTCACCTATGTGGCGAACACCTGCCACTTCGAGGCCATCAACCGGCGCTGCTCGCTGCAGCGCGCCCGCCTCCAGGCGTCGTTCGCGGCCAGCTACCGTGCATCCGGTTGGCCCAAGCGCCGCTTCGAGCTGTTCATGTACCTCAAGTTCGTGCTGATTAACCTGATGATGATTGTCCAGATCTGTGCGATCTTGGCCGTTGCCCGCATCGACAGAGCTGGAGAGTCAGACTCGGACTCAGACTCGGCTTCTGGCCAAGGGAGGCGACTGCGTATTCAGTTCGCCATCTACGCCTTCGTCCTGTGGAACTATACGGAGAACATGGCCGACTACTTCTACTATGTGAACAGCTGTGTGCTGCTCTACTTTCGCCTGCTCCACATGCAGCTGCAGGCCGAGCTCGAGCAGCTGCGGCGATTGGGCCGCGGCAGGCTGTTGCTCGGCGTTCGGATTGGGTTGCTGCGGCAGCGCTACGCCCAGATACACGCTCTGTACACGGATAGCTTTCGCATGCATCAGTTCCAGCTGCTGGGCCTGATGCTGGCCACGCTGATCAACAACCTGACCAATCTGTTTACCATCTTCAATCTGCTGGCGAGGAGCTCGCGCGCCTTCATCTCCCTTCCGGTTGCAGTGAGCGGCCTCTATGCGCTGGGCTTCTACCTGGACACGTACTTGGTGTCGCTGGTTGGCGAGCATATCAAGGTGGAGCAGACGCGTCTGGCCCTCACCGTGCGCCAGTTCAGTGACTCTCCGGCAAGCCTGAACCAAGAGGTGCCCCAACCAAACTATGCACCGATTCCAATTGGATGCCAGTTAGCTAACCATTTGTCAATTGTCTTCCAGCTGGAACAGTTCTCGCTGCTGCTGAGGCACTGCCGCCAGCCGATGCTCTGCGGCCTGGTGCATCTGGATCGTCGTCTCATCTATCTAATTTCCGTAACGGCCTTCTCCTACTTCATTACGCTCGTCCAGTTCGATATATATCTGCGCACGCAGCACAACAAATGACATAACCTCTCAGCACTCCAATTAGACTAATGGGACTCTATCGATGCACGCACGCACTACTCAAATATTCGATTGGAAATATTCCAATTGGAAGCTATCTACGTTCAAGTGTATTCCGCTTAGTTAGAGACATTGTTTACGTATTGAATTTCTTGTTTATTACGAATGTTGCATCATTTTGATGAACTTTTCAAATAATACATCATGTAGAGTTCACAAATTGAATCTTTACAACTAATTTGTGTGTGCGTGTATGTGGGAGTGGGTGTGGGCGTGGGTGTGGGCGTGGCTGTCGGTGTGTGGAATTTCTTCAATATTAACTAGAACATGCATACACATATGTACATACATATGCATATATATCGTATGCATATGAATATGGGTGTATATATCTATAAATACAAACGTGAATGCTTACATCTCTCTCTCTCTCTCTCTGTGTGTGTGTGAGTGTGGGTGTGTGTGTAAGTGCATTTGTATGTGTGCCACGACCGCGAATTGTCAGATTGTTTTCGTTAATCCGTACGGCACTTGAATGCCTCTATATATATACATACATACATACATATATCCGTAGTATATTCATTTTGTCTCAATGGTTTCAGCAACTGCACAGGAAATTCGGAAATGGAATTGGAATTAACTAGTATATTTAACAAAGCATAGCAAACCATTCGAAAGACTTTCCCAATCAATCAAACTTAAAATAATATTTGGGGAGTAAGTGAAATCAATAACAGTTAACAGCTTGCTTGCAGATTGGATTCCAGTGTCGATTCCAATTGGAATTAAGTACAGCTTTTAGCTAGTTTTCAACAATTCAATTTCAATTCACATACATGTGTGTGTGTATAAGCACTTATAGGCTAATGGAGAACATATATGTAATGCAAATCGAAAAGGCAATCGAATAAGTTGTACTAGGATACATTTTATGTTAGTTTTCTTTTTGTTTTATCTTCATCATTTTTTCTTTTTTTTTTTATGAAAAACTGTAACAATAACAACAAATCTTTTGATGATAGCAATTGCATAGATATTTATATATAATGCTGTCGATATATGTTAAATAAATTGCCATGTTTCATTCGTTTTGTTGGGATTCAGGAGTTGGTGTCTAATGGCTTCAACTACAATCGAACGATTTGCAAATATATTTGAACTGAACTGCTTAAGCTGACATTTAAGAAGTAATATATCTATATATATATGTGTGTGTATGGGTGTGTGTGTGTGTGTGTGTGTTTGTGAGTATGTTCGAGCAGAAATCACAGCCCGCAACTGCAGATTTTCATTAGAATTCTTTTCATTTACTATAAATAGCATGTGCTGCAATATGGATTAATAATAGTACTTAACTATACAAAATTTATGTAATTCTTGCATTTAGCTTTGTTTTACTCATTATTTATTCATTTTGTTTTGTTTCTTGGGTTTACTCTCGTTTTGTTTAATACCGACAACAATAACTGATAAAGGCACCATTTTGATGAAATGCTTCCACAATAATTATTAAGTATACGCTGACAAAATTTACGATAAATCTCATTTTTGTTTTCGTTTTCGTTTTCTTTCTTTTTTTTTTGAACAATGAATCGTTAAATGCCTTTCAGTATTAGCCCTAATATATATATATATGTACTGTTTTTATATTTTTTATTTTTTGTAATTTATGCTCTATTTTCTTTCTTCTGTAAATTCTTGCATATACTTTCTAAGGCTACATCAAAAATTGTCATTTGTTTTGGTTTTTCTCAAGAGGGGCATTTCATATAGATATACATATATATATGTATATATGTATTGTAGAGCAATGAATTTGTGTATGTATGTGTGTAACTTGGATATACTCGTAAATGCGTTAATTAATTGCATTTAAGGCTTTGGAACAGTTACCTTGACTTTCTAATACACTAAAAATGTTCTAATAGAAAAAGAACGCTTACCGCAATTGTTGGGCTTAAAACCCCAAAGTATGTGAACATCAGCTGCTTCCTCTGCTGTTCATACATACATACCGTATGTATTTAAATCTATTCATTTCATTTTCTTTCGCACACTTATACGCTAAATACTCGGTTTTTGTATTTCAACTATCGACTAACATTTGAACATGCATAAAATTTGCCAATTTTCTTGAAATTTCCATTCGTTTTCCATCAGGTTTCATGTACTTCAGATTGCTTTCCGTTTTAATTTAGCTTACACAGGCGCAATGTACTTTGCTAAAGAGATTGCAAGGCGGGTGTTTTTTTTTTTTCATTTTCTCTTTTGTTAGGCAGAATAAATTTAATTTATATTGTGGTTTAATCGATTGAAAGACAAAAATTCCGTACAATATGTACATACTAAGGAGAGTGAAGTCTTCTTTGCACTAATCGTAATCAAAGTAAGTGTACATACATATATCATGCACGCACATCTACATATATACATGTACACATACATATGTACATATATCTGGGTATATACTATAAGTTAGGTTGATCGCATAATTCGAGTAAGGAATTCGGGTATCCCAAACACACACAGTCCTAACGCTCATCAGGGAGTGCTAATTCGACTAAGGCTTATAACGTTTCCTTTTTTCTATAAATATTTTCTTTTTGTTTGGCTATCTTATATACTAATTGCAGCCCATATTCGCCATAAGATTCGTCAATATCTGTGCCATGTATCGATTAACTGCCTCGATTTATCGATTTCTCTCTCATCATTAACATTTTCGCAGTCGTGGCTCAATTGGGTATATATATATATTTATATATGGGTGTGTGTATGTATATATATATATATTCACAAAAAATGTTTGTGTATGTGTCCTGTTTCAACAATTTTACAAAATCATCTTTTGATTATTTTTAAACTATTTCACACATTCTCTTTTATTATGCTCTTCTCTTTTTGATTAAGTTCACTTGAAATGGGGAAAATTGATTAAAAAGTTTTTACGCTCTTGATGAAATTGTTTGCTTCATGTTTGTTTTTTCTTTTTTTGTAGTTTATTTTTTTATTACATTTACTGCATTTGTTTTTAGTTTTTTTTTATTTTTTATTTAATTTTTTTTTTAGATTTAAATTAATATAATTCGCTTAGGTTGGTTTTATTAAATACAACAATACATTTTGCGTACAATGTGAAAGAAGGAGAACTTTTTATGCATTGTCTGCACGTACATAGATACTGTTCAGCGATCGAAGGTTTCATAATTTACAAAATATTGTGATATTACAAAATAAAGAACAGAGACGAAAGTAAAGTAAAGTTAAAAAAAAAAAAAGAAATGATAATAATAATAATAATGATAGTATTAATCATAATATGCAAATACTTGCCCTCTTTCCACATATACATACATGTTATATAGACATATAGCTATGTACATAAATGCACAACGTATACATTTCATTCGTTTTCTAAATATTTCGGAAAGGCGGCGAAACACATGTGAAACACGCACAAAAAAAAAACCATAAGATTTAACTTGTTTAACTTGAATTTTACTAAATTTCTTAGAAAAAATATAGAAAATTAGAAAAAAAATATATATATGTATATATAATGGATAATTAGCAGTTATGTGCGTTGTCTATAATTTATAAATTTGTTTGTTTGTTTCTCGCATTGTAGAACATTAGCTAATCTGTTGCTGTCAATACAAAAAAAAAAAAAAAGAAGTGTATATATATATATGTGTTAAATACCCGCCAGGTATTTAGGTATTGTTGCATATTCAACTGTAAAATTATACCACATATATATATACATACTATATATATGGGTGTATATGTTGTATGGATCGTATTATGCTTATGCTAGACGCATTCACAATTTGCTAATACTGTCTAGCATATAGTGTATGTTAAATAGTTAAATGACTTTTTGCATTGAAAGAAGTGATATTGCCCTCTCTCCCGCTCTATATACCCAATGATATATATATCTCTATATATATAGCTCGTTGCTGACGCTTTTCTTTAGTTAGGCTACATGGTATTTGTGTACATACATGTTTATGTGTAAATGTGTGTGGGTGTGTATGGGTGAGTGCATAAACTATTATGTATATATGCAGCTTATTATGTGATTTGTGTTGCATTAGGCAAAGGCGCGTGGGGGGAAAAAAAAATACAATACATCTAACAAGAAATGCACCAACTTATCGTCCTCGTCGTCATCGTCAACGTCTATTTACCCATATATACCTATATATATATATAGTCGTATTCGACTGAACTGATTCAATTTCAATTGCTATCATTCAACGTTTTGTGGTATATTTGACGCTGGTCGCACTTAATGATTCATATACCTATTATACATATGTATGTATATACACATACAGTCGCTTGTGTATGCGTGTGTATATAATAATATACCATATATATTATATTAGCGTCAATATAACTAACTCGCTATAACTCTCGTATAAACATCAACATAAACAAACAACACTAGCGCTTAACGAACGTTCTGTCACTCCTCTTCCTTATCATCATAGTCATCATCATCATCATCATCAACATCATCATCTACTACTGCTTCATATTAAGTAGATCTTATGATTAATATGCTTCGGTTTGTGTTTTATCTGCTGCTGCTGCTTCTTCTTCTTCTTTTTCTTCTCTTTTATCAATTTTGTTCTAACTTAAACTAAACAGTTGCCGCTTCATCATTTTGCTTTCCTTTTCAGTTTCAGAGCTTTGAGCCAGCAATCAAGCACAAACAAACTTGGCTAAAAGCATTGCCTGCTTGTTGCCTGATATTCTATTGTTTTGGCTCTCCTTTAACTGGCGCCAGCAAATCTTCAATAACAATTCTAAATATGAACAACATCCGTTGTTGCTCCTCCTGCTCCTGCTGCTGTTGTTGTTGCTGCTGTTGGTGTTGTCATCGTCATCGTCATTGTCCTCTTCGTCTTCGTCGTCGTCGTCGTCGTCGTCATCGTGGTCGTTGCGTTGGTGCATCAATGTGACGTTTTTTGTTGCGGCTGATTTGTTGCTGCTGCTGCTGCTGCTGTTGCTGCTGATGTTGTTGTTGTTGTTGGTGTTCTCGACACAGGTCGACAACGTACTCGAGGCGGCAGTGTCCATGTTGTTGTGGCTGTTGGTCATAGAGATTCCTTCGATGGTACCCAAATGGTTGGTCCCGATTGTGACCAAATCATTGATTTCACTTTGCTATATATTTCCTCGATCGTGTCGCCTTGTACAACGCCTGCAATGGAATATTGATAGTATCATTTCCGATCATTTCTGATTTGCACATTTCAATTCTCAATTTACCCGTAAAGTATTCGCCGAATTCTTGCTCCATCTTAATGGCGCGCTCATATGTTTTCTTTGCCTGCTCCTCGGTCATGCGACGATTCATTTCCCTGCAATCAACAACAAGTATTTGGATTAAACACACACACACACAGACATAGAGTAGTCTCAGTTGGAGTCACTCACATCACCGAGTCGACAGACTTGGGCTTTATGAACACAGCAACCGGATAGAGTTGCGCCACTTGCAGGCGCTTGATTGCATTGCCCGACACATCCAATATGCAATGCTTGCCCCGCTCGGCCACCTCGCGCACGCTGGCCACCGAGGTGCCATACAGATTGTCATTGTATTGGCCAGCCTCGATAAACAGATGGTTCTGTATATCGCGCTCCATTTGTTCGCGCGACGACACAAAATGATAGTCCCGGCCATCGACCTCATATTCGCGCTTTGGTCGTGTGGTATCTGTTGATGTGAAGAAGAATTTATATATATATATATGAATGATGATATGAACCCAAATTTCAATTGCAATTCAAATTCAAATTCTTTGTCACTCACGTGGCACACATGATCCGAATTTGTCCGGGTATTCAGATATCAAATCGTCGTTGATGCGATCCTTGAGCGGTCCCAGTATTATAACGGGACGCGTATAGTTAATGGACAAACGCTGCACGGCCTCATAGGACAGCACGTTCTCCTCGGAAGCTGGAAGCATAGTAGGCATTGCTATTAGGTTTGGTGCGCGTGCAAAAACAAAATGTACAGAATGAATGGAGTCTAGGTCCTCGGGCATGGGAGACATTAGAGTTGGGAATTGAGTTTCATTTTTTTTGGGGGGAGGGTAGTAGGTCAATAGGTAGAGCTGTTGGTTCTTTCTACATACAGAATCAAGCAGATTTTTGCTCATTTGCTTTGTTTTTGGGTTTACGGTTAAAAGTTTTCAATTTGGAATAGCATAGAATATAGGCATAAAAATATAAATAGAATAGAAAGCAAAAAGGATACGATATCAAGAGAGAAAGAGAGAGAAATAGAGATATTTATAGGCAAAAATAATTACTAATTTATATTAATAGGATTTTTTAGGGTTCTCTTTTACTTTTCTTTTATTTGTCCTGATTAGTTAGGTTTAAAGCATTTTAGTTTATTGTCTACGAAGGCTCTCGGGCTAATGCGAATAGTTCGATTAGGCTAAGGAAGAACTTATACTGAACCAGAACAGAAAAAGAAAAAAAACAAATATATAGAAAATCACAAATAAGAATATCAAAATGAAATCTACGAAAATACCAAATATTTGATTTGCTTGAAAATAGATTTAAGGAGTGAGGAAATTGAGTTGAGAAAATTATCGTAATTGGAAAATAGGCGAAAGGAAAAGCTAATAAAAACTTTGTGTAAGTTAAAATTGAACGAAATCAATTGTAGATATATAACATACATATACATGTATATACACATTTTGATTGTATTTTATGCAAATTTACAATTAAAAGTGTGTGCTGTTTATATACGATTCAGACTAGTCAAAAGTACACTAAATACAGTTAACCTAAATCTGAGGCATTCGCTACTCAGATTTAGCTAGGGACTATTATTATACATATACTCAGTTAGTAATGCAAGTGCACAAAACTAATACATACACAAAACACAACACAAAATACTCGAAATAAACATAAGATGTTAGTGCAAGACAAACAACAATTGATCGATCTATATGATATGTACTACGAATGACTTGATTTCTATGAGAGTTTAGTAGCAATTCGTTTATAACTTAACTTAGTTGCTATAACTATACTAAATACATATACAAGTGTGTGTATATATGATTAGCCTAGGGAAACAGTAATCGACTGTAGATATACTCTATATATGTATATACAAACATATATGCATATGTATATATACATATACGTGTATAAATGCTTAACTTTTCGTTTGTTGATTTCATCGATTTATCGATCATTTCGTTCGTTCGTTCGTTTATCGGTTTGGAAATTCGTTGTTTTTGGTTTTGGTTTTTGGTTTTTGTAGTTTACTCACTCAGTTACCGCTTGTCTTATGGATTTTCATTTGCATTTCATGTTTAGATACAACTATTAATTAGTAAATCAAAAGAAATTATGCCAATTATTGTTGTAAACAAAGTACGCGCCAAAGCCAATTGGATGAGAAAAACTCTGATCAAAATGGAGAGGAAATAATTATGCTAAAGGAAATAAATGTGATAGAAATTGTTCAATTTCGTAGCCCGGGGAAATGAGTTGAGTTTCAGACTGGCGTGATATATCGTGGATAAATTAAGAACACTTCTTAAATCAAACAAGACTTTCTTTTATTTATAATAAAATATCTTCAGAGGCTTTCAATTTCATCAATATTTCAATACATCATTATATTATACTATTGAACTAATTATGTTTTGTCGTCGTTCACATCCCTCTTTGTTATCTTAATAGTAATTGATTTATCGATTGCTCGATTGCTCATGGGGATTCAGTTTTCTTTGATTTTAGGGGGGGAGTCTGGGGCACGGAAAAGGTGTTTGCTGTGGTTCACTTTCGGGTGTGTTGCAACGAAAATGAGTCAAAAGTTTGTGGGAGTGTGCGTGCAATGGAACGATATCGATAACGAATACGATAAATGACAATGACAATAACAATACATCTATCAGTGTTGGATAGTTTCGGCTTAACGATTGCATCGCTACAGAAATTGTGAAATGAATAAAGCACAGCATGAAACTAAGCAAGTATAAGGGAAACGAAAGAAGAAAGAACGACTCAATGTGTATACTGAAACGGAATGGAACGTAATCAAGAGAAATAAATCAATAAGCGAAATTGGAAAATATACAACTGAAGGAGGCAGAGAGCGAGAGAAATTGATATCATATTGTGAAAAAGAAGAGAGCAGGCATTAATGCACCCAACTAAGAAACTAAACTCTAAGATCGTAATTCGTAAATCGTAACTCGTAAATATCGTGACTCGTGCCTAAGCTACGGAATAAAACATAACTGTAGCAGGGGTTTAACAAAAGGTTTTGCCAACAAACTTCAAATACGCGCTCGAGCAACAAAGCTTAAGCGTATTTCACATGATTATGCGCAATATATTTAAATTTCATTTTTGGTATCGAACGCTCGATAGAAGTTATCGATAAACCATCGAACACTTGCAGCGCTTAATTTGAACTAAAAATAGGCTCAAGTTCAATTTTTTCCAAATGAATAAAAAATAAAAGTAAATCATAATAAATGAAAGCAGTTGAGAGACTAGATCATTTCTGATCAATCGAAACTTAGCACTATGAACAAAAGAACAAATTAAAAAGCATAATTGAAATGGAAATTTGTTGTATTCGTAATATGCTAAAGACCATTCTTCTATATAAAATGCTAATAATACTAGCTATAGGAAAATTCTATAATGAGACCTTTGTTGAGTATTGTGAAATATTTCTATCAATTGCAAATATTCGAGCTGAATAGCATGAGTGGATGGATTTATAGAAAAATAGTATAAGAGAGAGATTGAGAGAGGACAGAGTGTGCGATAGTTGGAACGAGAGAGAGCGAGAGAAAGAGAGAGAGGGATGGGAAACTAACCAAGTAACCGGCATTTAAATAGGAAAATTGCTTGCAGTTTCGTTTTGTTTGCTAACTAAAGTTAAAAAAAAAATTTATATATATTTAAAAACAAAATACAGAAAAAATAAATATATATATATATATATTCTGGATATTGTTCTGATTTTTAACCTTTTTTTTTTTTTTTTTTTTTTTTTTTTTTTTGTATATATATTTATATAAAGAACGTAAGCTTGAATGAATTGAAATTGAAGTTGTAATATTTTAAGGCCTTTATAGCTGTTGTTGCATTTGTATGGTTTGTTTTTGGATCTTTTACAATAATTGTTGCTTAGTTGCTCGACTTACGATAGTCAGCATCGTTATTCTCCAAGTAGATTAAAGTTATCTGCTCCATATCGGGTAATTCCACTCTGTAGATAATCTCGCCTGCGCGCATTTGCACATAATTGATTCATATATATATATATACATATACGTATATATGTATGTATACATTCATTGATTGATTGATTGATTGGTTGGTTGGTCGGTTGGTTGGTTGGTTGATTGTGATGTTCGGGAAAAGTAGTTGATTAATTTAGTAGTAGTTGTAGTTGTAGTAGTTGTTGTTGTTGTCGCAGTACATGAACGAGCGCATGATTGTAACAAATATATATGTATTGTTTTTTATTGATTTTTTAATATATATATAAATATATATATTGATGTATTCAGAATAGATATAATAATAATAGATTCAATCAGTTGAAAACAAAAACGGTAAGGTTTATGTAAAACACAACAAATCGAATAACGTATTCACAATATTATTAGAAATTTTTTGTTTATATATATATATGTTCATTTCAGTTGTTTTTGTTGTTGTGGCATTTGTTTCGGTTGTTTTATGGTAAAGACAATAAGAGTTGAAGTAGATACAGACATCAAATATATTTGTGAATTATCAAACGGAACGGAATCGAAAACAATATCGTAAATAGTTGAACAGAAATAATACAGTTGATGTTGTTGTAAACAGTGGTAGCAGTAACAGTAGCAGTAGTAGTAGTAGTAGTAGTAGTAACAGTAATAGTAGTAGATAATAGTTTTATAGTAGTAGATTTTGTGACAGAAGGTAGTAGAGTCGTAAATAGCAGTAGGCAGCATAAAGTAGATGAAAGCATTTGGTAAATAAAATTTGGTTTTTTTTTTCAAGTTTTGTTTTTTTTGTTTTGTTTTTGTAATTGTTGTTGAACGTAAAATTCAAAATAGTTCACACACACAAAGGTTAAGTCAAAAGGAAATCATTAATTAAAGAAAAAAGAAGAAAAAGATAAACAAAATTAATCATTTGTATATATTTCGATTAACCTGCAAAAATTTAAACGATCTTTAAGAGAATCTGTATTTGTGTGTGTGTGTGTGTGTGTGTGTGTGTGTGTGTGTGGTCTGTGTGTGTGTTTATTTTCGGCGTGTTTGTGTGTATGTCTAGAGTTTGGTGAGAGGAAACCAATATTTATAAACCGAAAAACAAAAAAGAAGCAACCAAAGAATGGTTTATCGTTTTTTTTTCAGATAAGATAAGGGCTAATTAATATATATTGTCATATATAAATAGAAATTGCCGTATATAATATATCCATAAAGAGAGATCTGTCTGTTACATGATTATTTATACCCAATCAATTCGATCAAACTACCTATTCAGCTGGCTATTTATTGAGCCTACATTGGAAAAGGAATGATTGGATCATCATATTACTCAACTATCCAAATTTAATTTTTTAGATATTGTGGAGCAAACAAAATTTTTTCCAAGTTCTCTTTGGGAAACGTATAGTAACACTACATATCACGATATCTCTTAGTTCTGGAGCTCATGTAGAAAAAAGATTTTCGTTTCCTTCAGTTACTTTTAGAGAAGGCATAATATGGAATATATACATTTTTACCAAAGCAGTATATACTATAATTACTTTACACATATATGTTTTATATATTTATATATTCATTTAGAAAGCATACCCATATTGTCTACTAAGGTATAAATTCTTCTGAGTGCTCTTCAGTTATTTTTCGTTTCGGACATAAAGACAACTCTTGTATTTTCCTGTTATTGGATATGTCATATCACAATTTTATATATTAGTGTGCTCATATGGATATTTCTGGGCGTATACGCCTCAGACATACACGCATATATATGCACATATTTATCTATATGCATATATATATAGTAAATATATCTAATCGAATTGCAGTAAACCAAAAAAATAGGAAATATGAAGGTGAACTGTGAAAGTCAGAGAAAATGATTGAAATATTCCAACAGATCAAATAAAAACCCTAAAATATTGGTGAATTTTATCATACGATTTGATATTGTGTTTAATTTTGTTGTTTTTGATTTTTAATAGAAGCAAAATGTAAATAGAAAACGATAATAAAAACGCCTAAATGAATATAAAGATATACTGTAAAACGATATCTATAGAAAGAGAGAGAGAGAAAGAGAGAGAGAGAGCGAGAGAGAGGAAGAGAGTGTGTGTGTGTACATAGGTGTAAATGTAGGTACTAAATAAGTATAAGCTTACTTATTAGTTAACTTAAATTGGCACAACGATTAGTGACAAATACACACACTCACACACACACACACACGCACAGCAATATGATTATGTACAAACATATATATACATATATTCTTATGTGTATATGTGTGTGTGTCTGTAATCGATATTCTAGTCGGGTTGTCTTCATTGTAATCTGAATTCAGAAATTATTTGATGATCGGATAGTTGAAATAACGGAGATATATGTATATGTATATATAATAGAGATATGCTCCGGAGCAAAAGTAATGCCAGATGAATGGAGTTCTATCACTGATTATTATGTTTATGTTTACACAACATCTGCGATTGTAATTTGAACATAAGAGAAAAACAATAAACATTAAGACATTTGGAAATATTTGTAGTTGGATTATATATGTATATATTATATGACTTGGCCGATATGCTATATACTTCGATGCATACATAAATATACATATGTCTGTGTACATGTGTACATATTATATGAAAATCATAATATGCAAGACATCAAAATGGAGAATTCGTTTTCGATTAAGATATTTGGTATGTTCGTCGTGGGACTTTTATATAGGGCGAATCCCTTGCCTTGCTAGAGATACACAATATATGTATAATATATATATATATATATGTATATATGTATATATATGCACAATATAAGTACATCGAACTGTACACAATTAAGAAGAAGAGTAAACAAAATTATGATCACAATGATATATCAATTATTTACATATGCCAAAGATGCATGTGTATGTGTGTGGGTGTATATATATATATATATACATATATATATGTAACTCAGATATATGTATATATATATATAGGAAATACTGTTACATTTTATAGCTATGCCAAAACTTTACGTAACTCGAGAGCAAAGAGAAATTCGAAAAAAACAAAAGAGAGTCAAAGAGAGTTAGGCCTTATCTGGGCTGACTTTCGAGATATATGTAGAAACGTCTCTTGATCAAGTTTATAGAATATAAATATGAATATATATATGCTCAAATAATTAGCTAGATGGACTTGTAGGCCATATCAAATGGAGTTCCTTATATATTTTTATAGCTTTGACTAAATTTTTAAAATTAAAATGTTTCAATTTGCATTGAAATGGTTAAAAATATTTATATATGTATAGGTATATGTAATATATGTACGTATCAGATGTTTAAGTCTATGTTAAGAGAGGACTTTGGGGTATTTGTATAATAAATAAATCGAGAAATCAAATAATTATGAGATCCAAAAATAAGAAAAATAAAGAAACAAAAACACAAAAAAATTATTCGCTATTAATTAATATATTGTGTAAGTATGTATGTACGTATGTATATATGTATGTATGTATTTGTTAGATATTTCAGTTGCTAAAGATGCGTAAAATGCTCAAATATATATTGAAATGAGTGAGTTTAGTATGCATTACATGTGGATTAGTGTAGTTGACGTAAACGTGTATGTATGTATGTATGTAAATACATGTACAAAAATAATACAAGTATGTAGTAAACATGGAATTAGTTTGTAAGTGTATATATATATATATATAGAGAGAGAGAGAGATAATATATATATATATATATATATATATGTGTGTGAGTTAATTGTTGTGTATGTATATAGTATATGTATATATGTGTATGTATGTGTGTATGTCTAAATGTAATTGCTTCAAGTTAGGCAACAAGTTTATAGTCAAGTACATACCTCCTTCAGCGTTGGCATCGTCTTGTGTGTAGCAAAGCATAAAAGCTGGAAAATGAAGAGAAAAACAAAAAGAGAATCGAAAAAGATATACGCTTTGGTCAGTTTAAAACAGAATAGCAGTAAAAATATAGATAATTATGTAAGAGTAGTAGTTTCAAATAGTTTCATAGTTTCATAAATGTTTCCAATGAAAGATGATTAAATCGTTTCGAGGCACAAATGGGCGTGCCCTCTGAAAATGTAGGTAGAAGGGCAGAGAGAGAGAGAGAGATAGAAAGAGAGAGAGCGAGAGAGAAAGGAGGAGACAGACAGAGAGATAGATGGCTAGATTAAGAGAGACTCGAGTTGATGACAATAATGATAATGATTATAATGATGATATAGTATTATTTCCTGTATACTTTTGCTTGCTTAGCAGCTGTACGTGGCTAGAGCAATAGCTGCTTCTATGGGTAATACAGGTAATAAGCGTTAAATAGCTGTACCAGAGCACGCACTATATATATAATGTATGTGTATGTATGTGTGCACATACAACTGTTGTAATCGTTGATGTATATATGTATGTAGATATATTAATGTAATGAGCATAGATAGTTGTTGCTGTTGTTGTTGTTGTTGTTGTTGCTATTGCTGTCGTTGTCGTTGTTTGTAGCGAACGCTGAAGCACCTTGATTTATTGGTATATAATATATGTATATAAAGAGCTGGGGAGGTTACATATCGGTTACATTCAGACTAGCTCTTAACACTATATATATAGAGAGAGATATAGGTCTTTTAAGTATGTATGTGCGTTTTGTTAGTAGAGCTCAAATTACATATGCAGTTTTCGTATACAGGTGTATGGGTGTATGAGTGTAGGTGTGTTTGTGTGTGTGTGTGTGTGTATGAGAGAACCTCTTCCTGGGACCCAAGCACAAATACCCCATCTAAAACATAAACCGTGTGCAAAACTTATGCTTAAACATAACCAATGTAAGAGGATTAGCATACATAAAGGTTGTACATTATGTATATAGTATATAATATATATATATGTATTGATGTATATTCAATGTACACAGATAACAACTGGAGATGGATAACCCACATATATATATGTATATGTAACAAATAACAAATAAACACATATATAAGTGTGTGTATGTGTGTGTGACACACACACACAGGCAGATCGGGTAACAGAGAAAAGGTGAAAGACAGAGAGGGACATCTGAAGAGAGAGAGAGAGAGAGACTTACGCTGGGGCTCATTCGCTTGATTATTATTAACATTGTTAACATCGATTTCACTGTTGCTGTTTACAAATCCGTTCGCTATATATATAGTTATATATATATATATATGTATAGAAAAGTTCACATAGTTCACACGCACGCAGCAAGAGAAATCACGAATACAATCCAGGTGATCACAGCAATCATGTGTGTGTGTGTGTGTGTGTGTGTGTATATATATACATATATTCAGTATTGTTGTTGTTGTTGTTTTTGTCGAACATGAAGGAATCGCAGGGAGCCATCGCAAGAGTGTGGGCGCGTGTGTGTGTGTGTTTGTGTGTGGAACAACACAATCGAATATGAAAATAAACGAAAAACAAATGTAAAATGCATGAAATAATTGTAATACATAATCAACAAAGAGAAACACAAATATATATGTATATAAAAACCAAACAAAACAAATACAATATTCGTCTACAAGCCGAATGGAAATATGATCAAATCATAAAGAATTTAGAGGTGTGTGTGCGTGTGTGTTAGTGTGTACACAATTCGTAGTACAATTAAATTTCATAATTCATAAATTGTTTATTGAACATAAGCAAAAGAGAACAATTCTGAAACATACATACATATTATGTATATGAATAGACATGTATATAATTCGAAAAAGAAACTGAAAATCGACAACGTTTCCGCTTACAAACTAAATTAACATATTCAAATAGAAATGAACACACAAAAAAAAAAAACATTAACTTTAACTTTACAACAATACATGTACGTCCCATATAAACCTAAAATTGCTCCAGCCGTGTGCTCACACACCAACACACACAGCCAGAGAGACGACGAGAAACCGAGACAGAGACAGATAGAGATAGACAGGTGTACACACACTTATTGTAATTGCAATTAGACAACGCGAAGACACGCACACTTAGCAGATGCCACACAAACATCGAAAGAGACAGCGAGTGTGTGTGAGAGAGAGAGAGAAAGATAGGCGGAAGTGGGAGAGCGTTTAACAAATTATTATCGAAATAAATTGTTGCTCTGTTGCTCAAGATTTTTCACAACTGTTTGTTCTCGATGATTGTTGTTGTTGTAGTAATTGTTGTTAGTAGTAGTTGTAGTAGTAGTTGTTGTTGTTGTTGTTGTTGTTGTTGAAATGCTGGATTAACGCGTTAATCTCGTTTTCAATAGATTTTCTGTTTGGTTGAATGCCACGCCCCGGAGCTATGCTACTTACGCTCTTGATCGCTGCCATCTTCGTTCTTCTCATCGCGACTCTTCATGAAGGGGAACTTGCGTGAGAACGTAAAATTCTTCTTTTTGCGATCCAAAGTTGATTGCTGTAATAACCGAGAACAAACAGAGAGAGAGAGAGAGAGAGAGGATGTCATTCAGTTAGTGAAAAGTTACATTCATAATAATAACAATAACAATAAGTCTGGCTAAAAATAAAAAAGCCAGAGTCATTAGGCCTCGAAGCGTAGGCTGAAGTGTAGCAAAGGCAGATAATGATAATATAAGACGTTGCTGTTGCCATTTCAGTTAGGTTCGTTAAGCTTCTAATATGATACAGTCGAGTCTCGATATTTTGTACCACGTACAAATAAAAAATCGTGATTAATTGAACGAAAATTCTATTCCCCTGAAAGAAATTCGTTCTAAATTATTCTCGATAATTTGAAAAATAAAACTGATCCCCTTGCCATTTGGAATTATCGGTATTCTACTGTACAGTAAAATGTCTATACCAAATATTATATAACCAATATATAATATGTTCATATAACGAGAGCTCAGTTTACCATAAACAATGGTAAAACAGAAAATATAGTTACATTAGGTGATAATATAATAGTAGTTCTTTTATGATTTCTAAGCTATCAAAATATTATAGCAAAATATCTCGACGAATTCGCAAATGTAACACAATATTGCTTAACGATTTCTAAAGAAGTTCTTCTATCAAATTTACTCTACATATAACATTATATACAATGCTGAATGCATTAAAAATCTTGATTAATATCTAGCACAAAATTTAGATCTAGACATAATATGACAATACCAAATTTGTTCATATGGCATCTACAATAACTGTGAATTACCCCAACATCATTCAACTTTCGTACACCTACAAATATCTGCCTAACGGCACATCTACTGTGACTGTGAATTACATTAATTTCATTCAACTTTCATACACCTATATATATCATCTGCCTATGGCTTCTTCACCTCGCTTCGTATCACATTGTTGAGCAGAAGGCGTTATTTATACCTTATCTAGATTATTGTTAGCTGCCGCATGTCCCTGGAACTTGACGCTGCGATCACGTGCACGCATTTTACGCTCCCAGCGCCGCTTCGATGGCACAATGCCGATTTGCTCGTCCTCATTGTCGCCGAGCACACGGCGTGCCTGCCACCATTCGTCGTCGGAGGCATTGGTCACGTGCAGGATGTCACCGTGCTTGAAGGGCAGGCCGCGCGATGGCAAACCGTCATCGCGATTCGGATCATAGTCGAACAGAGCGCGCACATAGAGCGATCGCTTCTGTGTGGTGCGCAGCAGGGTGCCCGAGCCGCCGGCGCTAAGCGCCGCCTGTTGCTTCAGCTCCTGAATGCGTGCCTCGAAGCGATTGTAGTCCTCTGGACGATACTGAGCAACCAGAGTGACCACGCCGCCAGATGTCTGTGGGGTGAATGCAAATAAGCTAATGATCTATCTTAAATATATATTTAGTGGGCTACTCACTTTGAGTGCCTGTGCCGCCTCCTCGTGTGTGGCATGCGTCAAATTCACGTTGTTCACACTGAGCAGCTGATCGCCGCGCTTCAGCTCGGAGCCCAGATCGGCCGGACCGCCGGCCAATATGAATGATACGTAAATACCCTGCCCATCCTCGCCGCCGACTATATTGAAGCCCAGACCCTGCGGTCCCTTTTGTATGGTAATGGTGCGTGGTTCTCTGTTGGCATTAAATAAATATTGATGTTGTCAAATGTGGTCTACTATATTGAATATTCACTGTGGCTGGGGCGCGACTCACTCACCTGGTTATATCCTCTGTGCTGACAGCGCGTGGTGTGCCCGGTGGCACGGCCGCCAGGACATTTGTCGATGCGTATCTTGAGCCAGGCTCTATATACATTATTTATTTTGTAAATTTATATTCATATAATTGTTTTCCAATTTATGTATTGATTTTTCGTTTTGTTTTTTGTTTGGTTTTCAATCAAAAATAATAATGCACAACGCGTGTAACGGTAATGTTTACACACATACACACAAAGTAATGCACACACGTGCATTTTCAGAGACATGAAATAGAGAGGGGTAAGGGTAATTAGTGAAGGTCGCGAGTTCACATAGATATATATGTATGTAAATAGATCTTAAAGAAATTTATAATAGCTGCCACAGCACAAGAGACTCGGATTCGAATCTCCCGCGAGTGGAATATAGAGTGTGAATAGAGTAGAAAGAAAGAATAGTTGATAAAACCAAAGAAGTGGAGAAACCCGAAACCAGCAACAGAGGGTTAGAAAGAAAGATAGAGAGAAAGAGAATAACTAAGGAGGATATCTAAGAGAAATCAGAGATTTATCGCTCATAATACGTAATACCCATTGAATAATTACATTTGAATAGAACATAATTTACTTTAGATTGATCTATCGATACACGATAAACATCGATAGTTTTCCAATGGAAATATGAACTTAATATGTATCTAAAACGTTTAACAAACAGTTAAAACCGTAAGTACATCAAATGTTTGCAAAATATATAACAAAACAGACAGAGAGAAAAACGAAAAGAAATGAAACTCAAAGAAAATCCATAAGAATCGTGTGGAGTGTTCGTTTGATATATCGCCTGTGACACATTTAGATGTATGATAAATATGATCTTATAATAAACACATAAGACACAGATCAGATATAATATATTGACATATTGATATTGATTGATGCATGCAAATACGAAGACGAATGCCATGTTAGATTCGGGCCGACATTTGCGGTATTTGGTCAAATGTCTCGATTTGTGTAGATTGGAATGAACAACACGGCTTTGTGGGCCAGTGTTGCAAAATGTTGAATGCTTAACGAACAACACGGGAATACGAACAGCTTAGCAAGCACGCAAGCAAAAGCCGTGCAAGCGCTCCGCAGAGTGCTGCGGGAATCGAACTCTATCACAACTAAGTTAGATATATATATATATATATATATATATATATGATATGTATATACATATATAGGAGCGATGTTAGTACGAGAGCTTAAGATATAGCAACAATAGATTAGCAGTTAGTTAAGAGCCCAGTCTAAATTCTGTTTAGCCAGCCTAGATGAGTATATCTATCAGATATGCAAACATGCATATAGTACATACAGAGACATATGCAGATATATTGATATATTGGCAATGTATTAGTGTGTGGGCTAGTAGATGATTAAGGACTGTCTTTAGCGGCTCTTGTTTGAGAGAGAGAGAGAGAGAGCGAGAGAGAGTTGTTAATATATGTATATCGAGAGTTGTGATTAGTTGAAGTTCATATATGATTCGCTTACGCCTTGGCAAGGGTGATTGGGAACGGCTTTGCTCTGTGCCACCAGCAGCAGCCATTGGCATTGCAAGCTTAGCATTGAAAGCTAAAGCTGGGGCGGAGGCAGTGGCGGAGGCAGAGGCGGGTGCTTGTGGTGGCTGTTGTTGTGTGACTGCAGCGATTGCAACCAGGTTGCTGCTGTTGTTATTGTAGCTGTTGGTTTTGCTGTTGCCGTTGCCGTTGCTGTTGCTGTTGGCGCTGCTGCTGCTGCTGTTGTTGTTGTTGTTATTATTATTCTTGTTGTTTAGGTTAAGAGTGTTGCTGCTGCCGCTGCTGCTGCTGTTGTTGACTGTGGCAATATTATGCTGCACTAGATGGCTATTGCTAGAGCCTAAATTGGTGTTGTTGTTGGTGGTGGTGGTGGATATGGAGGTGTTGATGGTGGAGATGTTGTTGGTATTGGAAGTGGTTATGTTTGTGGTTGTGGTAATAGTGGAGTTGCTGATGACTGAATCTGTGACTGAATCAACAACGGACTGCCCCACAGTGTTGAGCGCACCTGCAGATTCCGAGTTCACGTGCTGCTGCTGCTGCTGTTGGCGTGTGGCTGCCAATTGGGTTTGGGACTGCGAGTGCTGCGCCTGCTGGCCCAGCTGGCCGCCCAGACTGCCGCCCGACTGTGACACACTGCTGGTTAAATGCTGCGTCTTGCCCACAATCAGCGTCACCTTATCGGTGATCGACTTGAGCGTGCCCACGGCCAGCTCGTGCGTGACATTCTCCAAGTTCTTTTCACTCTGCAAAAGTGTAAAACGGTTTTAGTTAATATTCACTGCAAGAATGAGAGTTGCTCTGCATGCTTACGCCATTGGTGCGAACGGCAATCAGCTTGTCGCCAATCGATAGGCGTCCGTCCACTTGGGCGGCGCCGCCGTCCATCAGCTTGGTCACGTAGATGCCATTGTCGCCGGGTATATGCTGATTGCCAATGCCGCCGGCAATCGAGAAGCCCAGTCCCTTGTTGCCCTTGACCAAATCGATTTCGATCACCTTTGGCCCGGCCGCTGCCGCTGCCGATGCTGACGCCGACGCCGCCGATATGGCCGTAGCACTAACACTATCCAGTGCATCGGCTGTGGGCGCTGCAGCTGCTGCTGTGGCACTGGTGGCACGTTTCCGTTTCACATGCAGCTTCACAATATTGCCGGCCTTCTTCAGGGCATCCACGGCGGACGCATGCGGCACATCCACCACGGACACATCGTTCACCGATACGATGATGTCATTGATGCTCAGACGACCATCGGCGGCAGCTGCGCCGCCGGGTATCAGTTTCGTAATATAGATCGATGTGTCGGTGCCAATATGGGGATTGTCCGTGCCACCGGCAATCGAGAAGCCCAGCCCCGAGTTGCCGCGCTCCAGCTGTATGTCCTCATAGTACCAGCTGTCGTCGCCGTTCACCTGCAAATGGAATTCCGCAAGCATTAGCAATGGCATCGAAAACACACTCAAAACTATGACAAATTGCTGGATGAGAGGACGCACACTCAGGCCAATGGATCAGAGCGCTTATTAATTGGCTATAGTTATAATTAATTATCTTTGGCTTTGGCATGCAGAACTTATGGCAAATGCATTTACGACTTGTAAGTACAGTGATAAGACACAGACACAGGCACACACACATACAGCTATATGTATATAGTTCCGCACCGGATGTTGACAAAACACAGGACGTATACAGAATACAGATAACGACAGTTGTTTAATTGATGTCTTTGGTTTTATCGGTTTTAAGTGACACACAAACACTGAATGCGCATTTTGGAAACTCGGCTTACCTTCGTCGATGATGCCCTGTGTAGCTGAAAATCGAATGGAACCGAGAGAAGAACTTTAAATAGTGTTGTGATCAATCGTTTTGCAATGCGAATTGTTTGCTTTAGGCTTAGGAGTTCTATTTCTACTCAATGACTAAGAGACAATTGGCTGCACTTGGTTACCAAGACTCAACTCTAATGATAATCTATGAAGTGCTTCTGATTCAAATTGAGACGGTCTCAGTTGAGATTGAGATTTGCAATGCTTGAAAGGAGGCATTTTCAATTATTTCGCTCAAAAATCCAAGTCGAGACTTATTTCTCTTGCTGATAAGAGCGTACTGAATCATAGCAAGCGATTCAAAGTGCTCTAGTAGGGAGTGCCCGACTAGGCGATACCCTGGACGCTGAACACAATAGCCATGCCAATTATTTGACGCTTTAGTGCGCGATAATGACATTCGGATGTTGGGGGGGGGGAGCGCGGGAGGTATTCGTAATCCCAAATAATCATGATCTAAATAAAAGTTCCTAGTCTCAATGGTTAAAAGCAATCTCCATTTATCAATTATTATTTAACGATAATAATAAACATAATTATTTGTTTTAAAAATAATAATAATAATAATCCCTCGATAATATAAGTAATAAAAATAAGAATAATTATTTAACTACTGTTTGATAATAATAGTATGCTTTATTTATCGATCATTGTCATTGTTTATTATTGATAAAAAAAAAAAAAATGATCTATGCATAATACTAATTATGATACTAAAAAAAATAATATTCGAAAATAATATATTTTAATAATAATAATAATAATGATAAATAATAATAATAATAATAATAATAATAATAATAAATAATAATAATAATAATAATAATAATAATAATAATAAATAATAATAATAATAATAATAATAATAATAATAATAAA